>BGPR01024760.1:9703-22908 GCA_013235015.1 Araneus ventricosus | reverse complement strand
CTTAATTTTAATTGATTAACCTATCTTGTAAGAATCATTTTTAACTTCATAATGCTGAAAAAATTGCAGATTCCTGTGCATTGTAGTACTATTGATACATTTTTAAGAAAAAGTTTGTTTTTATATCTGTGATGTATGATGTCAGTTTTATGATATCTCAAATTACTATACTTCTTCTTTTGTACTTCTTAATTTTAATTGATTAATCTATCTTGTGAGAATCATTTTTAACTTCATAATGCTGAAAAAATTACAGATTCCTGTGCATTGTAGAACTATTGATACATTTTTAAGAAAAAGTTTGTTTTTATATCTGTGAGGTATGATGTGACATTTTCATCCTTATTTATTGTTTTATCACTCAATTTTTCATGACGAAAAATCACTATCCAGGTTCTTTCATGACGAAAAATCACTATCTAGGTTCTTTCATGACCGTTATTTTTATATATAAGTTTTTGATTATGCATGATTTTGAGGGGCAAAATAAAATATCTCACTGTTACAATTTACTTTTTTATTTTGTCTCTTGGAAGCTCTGTGCCTCGAAAGTTATTTGTTAACAAAGTTTTTCTTTGTGAATTACTTTGTGTAATGTGTTTTATCCGCTTGAAACTATGATGCATGTTTGAAGTTTTTATTGGATTAATTTAAAATGAGTTAATGCAACAATGATTCATTCAATAAAAATACTTTTGGTTTTTAAAAAGCTTGTATTATATTACTTTTTGTGTCAGACAATTGATATGCAGTTATTTTACTGGTATTTCTTTGCATTAACAATATTAATTTATATAGCCAAACTCAATAACAGCCAAGGTATGAAATCATGGATAGCAACCTTAAATGTGAATTTAGGAGATTCTGTTTCATAATAATTTTTTTCTGCATCAAGAACCTTGACCATTTTCTTCTGATTAAAAGTCATCAGATGATGGAAAATCATATTCTTCCTTATAGGACAATTAAAGCTGGCAGACCAATTTGGTGAAGTCTGGTTTTTGTAAACCATGGTGAGTGAATATAGTGGACACAGGATTAGTGATTTTGGTTATGACGGTCTGTCCTGTAGAGCAATAGCAGACACAGTTATGATATTAACTTTTATTATTAGTAGAGATTTAATTTTTGATATGCTGTACGCTATAATCATTTGTTGATACAAAAGACCAAAAGCCAAATTGGAAAGTACAAAAAAGTGTGGGGGAAATGTTTTCATATTTGTACAAAACTTTGATGTGTAAACAGAATGAAAGTACAGTAAAACTTTGATTAACTGTCACCGCTCAGACCAGGGCTGTGACGGATAACACAAATCTCTTAATACATATGTACAGAAATGTGATTTTACTGCTGTCTTGAAATGAAAATGGCAAGGAAATCCTTTAGAAGTGAATAATACATCCATGTTGTATTTAATTTTACAAAATGATCGATAAAAACTTCAGTACAAGAATAGTAATGTTCAGAAATATATGGTAAAACTATAAACCTCCATTACTTTTTGCTTTTTAGATGCTGATGGATAAGAGAGACTGATGGTTAATCGGAAGTTTCACTGTATGCCAAATGTTTTGCACTAACTAAGTTAACCCTTCCGCGTTCATTGGTTTCACAGTGAAACCACTCATTGGGCATTTTTTTACTGTGCATGGGCGAAATGTAGCATAATTTTTCTGTCATAACTTAAGAGCCAGATATATAGGCCAACTTATATAAAAATTCCAATTCAATACCGTTAGTATTCACAAAGATTTCGGCATTGAAAGAGTTAAATTGCTTTTGATCTCCAAGCGAAACAAAATGATGAGAGTTCTTGCACAAATTGATATTTTTTAAAATTGAATCTTCGAAAGTAATATTGAATTTTATGAAAGTTGAATATCCTGAATACTCATGTATACATATAAATTAAATACATAATTTAAATTGCATTTTGATGATAATTTTTTTGGAGGAAAAATAGCCCATTACTGTTCATTGGTTTCACTGTGAAACCACAAATTTCTTGAAAATAAAAAGGGGTAATTTTTTATCCTTTACATATTTATGATCAGATACATGTCTAATACTCATTTTTGAAATAAATTTAGTAATTTTCAAAACGAAGCATGTAGTGAACTTGAAAGGGTTAATCGATTTCGATAATGGTTCTTTATATTTAACTGGTAAAAATGTGTATCACAGTATGACTCTCTACACAAAAATATTTTTTTATTATGGTTATGCATAATTTTAAATTAAATTGCAGTATTTAATTATGAAATTAGATAATTAAGTTAATTATAATGCATAAATGAATGACATAATCTTCTAGAGAAGATCACCTTGCAGTAGATGAAAAGATGGGCTTAAAATCGTAACTAAAAAGCTAGTAGAAAAATAGAATTTCAAACTTGGTTTCAATTTTGTGCAAAAAAGTCCAAAAAATTTCAGTTTTATCCCTTAATTTTAAATATGAAAAAAAACCTGTCGGAGCAATGAAAATGAATCGCAATTGAAAAGAGAAGGTACTGATGTAAATTGTATTTAAGAATTAATTTTTAAAGATTTCATAAAATTTGAGAGAATATATAGTGATAAATTTCCATCCCCAAAAAATAATCTGAGTAAAATAGCAGGCAAAAACTGAGAATAATTATAATATTTTTTTAACAGAGGAAAAACATTGAATTTAAAGATTAAATGAAACTATGGAATCATTTGACTTTCATTATAATAATGAAAAGAATTGTTATGAATCACTTTTCAAAATATTCTTAGGAATTTGTTGCGATAAGGGCAAAAATTGCACAACAGGTAAATTTACATCATTGAAAATATTGTGTTTTGCATTTTAAAATAGTTAAAAATTATTTTTGTGCAATAATATTTTCGAAAGTTATTGCCAAATTTTGCTCGATTTTTAATTAAAATTGGAATAAATCGCTTCGAGGTGCACATTCTTATTCTATATATACAGGGT
The DNA here is from genome assembly GCA_013235015.1 of Araneus ventricosus. Lineage (NCBI taxonomy): Eukaryota > Metazoa > Arthropoda > Arachnida > Araneae > Araneidae > Araneus > Araneus ventricosus. Next base: position 19,943 of record BGPR01024760.1, on the reverse strand, counting down.
GTCCACTCTAATTGTGGTCCAATAGCTAATTTTGATAGATAGGCATATACTTACAGTTGGGTAAAATGTTCTAAGTGATGTAAAGAATTATATTCATATACTTACAGTTGGGTAAAATGTTCTAAGTGACATAATGAATTATATTTTATTTTTAAATACATAACTGGACTGCTGCAAAATTTACACAGTCTAAATTTTTATACAGATGCATACTTGCTAACTGTTATGTTTTCTCCTTAGTTTCTACGGATTTTATCGAAAATTTCCCCAAACTACGGATGAGATTAATATTTCTACGGAAACGAGTTTTTTACCCCTTGCTCGCGGTTGTTTTAGTAGTATTCATTGATTACATGACGATCCAGGGGTTTTTTTTTCTACATTTCATGTTTTGGAAAAATGTCATGTAATTATTTCTAATTCTTCTAATAATAATAATATATATATTTCTTGTATTATTTATTCATATAAGATACTTTTCTTAACTCTATCGATACGGGACTGTCCCTTCAAGCAAAAGACGATAGCCGTCCGAATGTCACTCTGGAATTTCCACCCCCTTTTATTAAGTGTGATTGATTTCACACCCGCGGGGTCTGCTTTCTTCTTTAGAGTGGCTTGCCCAGATGTGTTTGGGGAAGAGGGGAGTTTTCTTACAATTTGGATAATACCAGCTGTCATCATGGTTTTTGAGGGGGAAAGTGAATTTCCCTTATCTTTGATAGAGGAGCTCGGACCTTTATTTCAATGGCTTTAGGAATCGGAGGGTTGAAAATAGAAATTTTTGATTATTTAAAATGTGATGAAATATATAAATGATCACAAATTCCAAATTTTGACACTGTCTCTGTGTGCGTGCGCACGTCTGGGACACTCGTAGACCTACTGCTACGGACAGTCATCTTTCCAGCGTTTTCATGTATGCAGAGGCCTATCCTATTAATCATATAAAGTAAAATTTCTTGACACACTAACATTTTAAATTTTTTAAAATTTCCATTCCTCTGCGACTAAAACTGACTGAGTCCGGCAACGTAATTCATCTTACGGAGTTCCGCCCTGTGAGAAAATTTCACTTGGCACCTCCTCGTAATAATTTAGAAAAGGGAAACTTTAATTTGCACTTTCGCAGAACCGAACAAAATTTTATTTTGTGAGTAACCGGAATGAGCGAAAAATGTGCTCTAAAAAAAAAGATTAAAAGTTTGTTTCCGACCTTTCAGAGTCTTTGTTTTATAAATGATTCATAATATAATTAGATTCGTTATCAAATAATAATCTCCGATGTCTTGAAGGTCATTGACCTCTTTTTCAGAGTTTGATAGACGATTTTATTCGATATGCTCCTTATCAATGATGTCCGACACATTAACGTAGTCGCAGGCCTTCTCTTCATTAGAAAGTTCTCGCAAAACTAAAAGTTAGCGATCGGGAGGCACGATTTGGTTCTTTTTGAGGCGAAACATAATGTAACGGGTGGCGTACCGAGTGACTGATTGTCTCACGACTTTTGTCCCTGGATTCCATGTGTTTGTAGGGGTTGAATGGTAGGTTAGAGGAGGAAGTCCGTCCAATTTGACTAATTAATAACAGTTGCATTGGCACTTTTTCTTCGTGTGGCGTTTTCCTCGTTTGAGGGTTAAAGATCTCTTGGTTCGAACCGGCAAAATCAGACATGTAAGAAAACAATTTTGCGACTAAGAAAAGCAGCGACGTTAGCTCAATCATCGTATACATAAAAAAATGACGTAATTGATTCGTATATTTCGCCTTTTGTCGGTAAATTCCCGATATATGAAAGAAACACTGATGATGGAAGCGCGATTTCGCGACTTATTTATGGGCAATGAGGGCGTCGACCGACGAATTCCGTTACTAATAAAATATTTTTATTTTGAGGTTGTAACTTGTAAAGGAAGGGCGGCATATTGCAAATTCGCCCCGGGCGGCAAAAGTTGCAGCTATGCCACTGTGCTTAAATAAAAGTTCGAAATAAACAATTTTGAATTAATTGTAAAACATAGTTAATTTTCAAAGAAATAAAAAAAAGATGTATGAATAAAAATGGAGATAAATGCTGAATTATTTCCTTACCCCTTTTAAATTATAAGATTCTTTAAAATCAACTAACAGTGTTATAAAGAGTGATTATCAGTGTTGTAGTCGCAAAATAAGCAGTGCCGGGGCGCTCTAAAAGCAATGTCGGAACGCTATAACCTGGGTGACAAAAATCGCGCTGTTTTAATAACGTTTTCACAATTTTTTTAATATTTATTTCTCTTTTTTAAAAAAGCAGTGCCAACGCCGTTCCTGTGCTTCCGGCTCCACTACACCCCTGGTGATTATGCATCTAAAAAAATGAATTACTTTTATGGACGAGTTTTCTGATTTGTTTATTTTGATTTCACAGAACTTCCGTGGTGAGGCTCACTTCCGTTTACCAGTAACCTTCCAATTTAAGCAACTGCCAAATACAATTGGATTCCATATCAAGCGCCAAGTTCGAATCAGTTCTTTCTTGAGCAGACAAAGCGCCAAAAAGAGCGATAAAGAATAATTATGACAACCTTTCCACAAAATTAGGCTTTTATTTTAAGTAAACATTGAGAGTTACAACAGTAGGAACATGGAATTTGATACGTTTTCTTTGCCGATATATATCCCAAACAAAAACTCAACTCAACATGGAATTTAATATTTTCAAAGTATCCTTAAGCCATAACATTAGAAACTCCGTTAAAAACAATAATTAGTATCTTCAAACAGAGTGTTGAAATTTTGATGATTCCCATTGACTTAACATTATCACCGGAAGTTGATGGGTAAGGCGGGAGTCCTACTTTACCGCAAATAAACAAAACAGAAAACTCGTCCATAATCAGTGATGGTGATGAGTTTTGCTTTCTATGAGCCTCGCCCAATATATTTGTCGGAGTCCTTCCCTGTCTAGTTACGCCACTGAAGTCGCGTAACTAGAAATTTCGGTGCCCAAAACAGGTATGCCTGCATTTCATGCCAAACAGAATTATTTCGAAGATAATAATAATTTTAAAGTCAAAGCGCTCGGGGCCATTGCCCAGCTGGGTATCTATCTACAACAACGCCTTTGCAGTTGCGTAATAGTCGTTCTCGTCTTCCTGCAAATGACTTCCGGATAGTTGTATAGTACAAGTTTAGTTAGTTCTGAACTCGAAAATATTGTCTCGGGGAAAAAAAGAAACCCGATGAAAAGTTTTAGCTGTATTAATCAATCATTGACTTTTGTGGTAAAAATGATGTAAACATAAAACAAATTAAGCTTCAAGCTGTTATGGTAATAAGATTGAAGGTCGTAAATGTTATTTTCAGAGTTATGAAACGTTGTTAAGTGGCCATTAATAATTCTCTTTTGCAATCGTTTCGCAAATTGCGTGGCAAGAATAACTAAATTGTTTATTGCCAGCCTCTTGCTTTTTTAATGTTTCAACGATCTAAAAGAGAAATAGTGATTTTTCCTAGAATTGAATCAGTTTCTAAATTACGAATGTTAGTTATCTGGTGTGATTAATGCAGTCTTCAATAAAGATCTACATAGCCTAGTCTTGTGCCTTATAATTCATTTTATGTTTTATATGTTATACTAGAGTGGTAATAATTAAGGTGACCCTATTCAGACCTTTGAAGAGCCCGTCCTAGCTGATGTATTTCGTTAAAATTTGGTATATGCGTTTAACTGTAAAGGAATTACCCAGCTTGCTGTAGCATTTGGATTGAACTGAATGACCCGGCTGCCACGAGTAGTAAATGCGGGCACTGTGGTCTGTGCACCCTCCGTTACGAGCGACACATGCGACGGCCCCTCAAACAGAGGTACGACCCGTCATCAGCGTGGAGGTAATTTAATTCCCTAGGACAGTGGTGGTGAACCTATGACCCGCGAAATGACGACGTCGTTAATTTTTATAAACTTACTTTTTATATCACAAAAGAGAGAATAGACAATAGAAAATATTAAAAAATTAATATATAAATATCCAATGTAGAATTCATAAAAAATATTTCCTAGTGGACGTTGGCTAACTGATTATCTATTGTATCACTGCTCCTATGTATGACTCATGACAGTCGGTCATAAATTTCATTTGCCAAAGTAAAAGTTGTAAAACAACCAGCGGGAATGGTCTCCCCTATACTTTCTCGTATACTCATTATACATGTAGAGAAAAAATAAGCTAAAAGGCAGTAAAACGAACAAGAACTCCTAATGCAGTGGAGAGAAAAAAAATAAGCGAAACGTCATACCACGATTTCTGAAGGTCGTCCAACGCGAAAGTAGAATTAGAAGCCGGCGTGATTACCAGTAGGGCTGGGTGTAAGATACAGAAAACGAAATTTGCAATTTGAACGCTTTTTTTAAACCGATAGATACAAAAATTGGACTCAAATCAAGCATTAAGGTAAGAAGGCCACCTTCCAAATTGCATTTATCAAAGTAATTTTTTAAAGAAGTTATTGCGTTCAAAAGTATGCGATTACACAGACAGGCAGGCAGTCAATCCTTTTACGGAATTGGTCCAAAATTTGACACAAACCTACATTCCTGATGATAAAAATGTGTACCACATTTTATCCACCTAGCTATTTAAGTTTGTGAGTTATCGCGTTCACATAAACACGGACATACAGACAGACAGATTTCCCCTGATCGGATTTTGTCCAAAATTTGAGAGAAACCTACAAATTATGTGTCAAGACCACATACCAAATTTCCTCCCTGCAGCTTTAATAGTTTTTTGAGTTATCGTGTTCACAGACAGGCACAATTCCAAAATTGTGTTTTTCGGACTCAGGGAGGTCTAAAACGTGAAGATTCGTCAAAATCTCGAGTTCGAATTTTTTGACGATTACAATACTTTCTCTTTGTATACTTCGTATACGAGAAAGTAACAAGGAATTGTAATTTTTAAAGTATTAATTAGGTGAGAACGAAGAAAATAAAGGTTAACCGTGAAGTTTTCTGTTCGCAAAATTTTCGGTGTCTCCAAATTATTGGCACCTTTCTAAGTTAAGCTACTGACTTAGTGACCCACGGGCTAATAAATTGAACAAAATCTGACCCTTTTCTCAAAAAGGTTCTTCATCAATGCCCTAGGAGGTTATTTTACCCACCTAGGCAGTGAGTCTACGGTTTACTTATACGGCAGCTTCTCATCCTGATATTTGGAGTGCCCCCATGGGAGTATGTATGTTGTAAATAGTTCCTTAAACATAGATAGTTTAACTATCGATAGTGCAGTCGATAGTTTTCTCAAACTATCGATAGTTTCAAAACTATCGATATTGCCGATAGTTTTCTCCCCAGCGATACTATAGATAGGTGTTCTTCCAGTCGATAGTTTAGAAGCTATCAATAGTTCCAGTCGATTTTTTAGGTCGATAGTTTTGAAAATATCGATAGTTCCAGTCGATAGTTTTAAAACTATCAACTGAAAATGCGCTTATCGATAATATTACGCGGGAAAAAACTATCGATACTATCGATTGTTTGAGTTGATAGTTCCGAAAACCCGATGGGATCGACTTGCCTTCGGCAGTATCGATAGTCTGTCGATGTTTAAGGAACACTAGTTGCAAGGACTATAGGGAAAGAAATCTGCAGATAAAAAAAAAAGTTACAATTCGAATTTCTACCACCAGATGAAAAATGTGGCGCAGAAAGAAAAATGAAAGCAAATCGGAAGAATAAAATTTTAGTTAATCAAAATATTTGTTCAATGCGCATTCCATTGCCGTCAATCGTACGTTGAAAGCGTATTATAGCATGTTCAACGGTAGTGCGAAGGATTATTGAGGAATTACAGCAATTTGAGGTTGCGATTCCTGCTTTCAATTCAGGCCGAGTCAATGCGATTCCGCCATACACCCGATATTTTACGAATCTTCACAAACAGAATTCATAGAATTTAAATGCGGGAAACAAGGAGGCCATCAGGCATCGGGAAAACTTCTCGAAATTAATTCTGTGATCGTTTCCAGAAACAGCATGGAATGAGTTCCTTTACTTGTCAACCAATATAAGGTGTTCCTCCATAAACGTACTCGTCCGTATAATGCAGGAGTGACTCTCGCTGATGAAGCAGTTCGCAGTAACCGACACTCGTGGAACACCTAGGGTTTTGAGATGTGATCTCCTTAAAGTGAAAGGGGCCAAGAATGAAGTCAGCCGTAAATCCACGCCATGCAATCAGAACAGGATTAAGCCATGTGGGGCCCTTTGGCAATAAAAGTTTCGGGGGGCCCCTTTTCCCTCCCAAATTTCAAAAACCAGATTTTTTAAAAATTGATTTTAATTTAATATGTATATAAGTAGTTTTAAGTAACACATATAGCGACAAATTGTTCTAACAAAACATTTAACTGCGTGGCAAGTTCAAGATAATTGATTTCTGTATCTCGCGTAAAAAAATTAGATTTAATTTAAAAGTAAGTTGAAACAAAAAGGTAAAAACAATTAGCAGACTTTTTTTTAACAAACTAGCTGATCCTATGCAGAGCATCTGCACTCCGTTATACGCACACCATGTATTTTCGACCAAACTGCCGCTTTCGAGCTCCTGACGCTTCAGCTCGCCAAAAATCTGGCGAACGTCACCTATCGCCAGCAAAGAAAGTTGAGCCAAGCTGGCGATTCAGTGCTCCAAGAAAATTCGCCAAGACAAAAAGACACCAAGTGATGTGCGCATAACGGAAAAGTTCCCAATATACAATATTGATAAAAGAAATTCCATCATGCTCACCTCAATTTGTGAATTAACACGATTTTAATCTACTCTTATTTGAGTTATTTTGACGTCGATCTGACCTTCTTTGGCTCGCCCAAATCCATCTGCTTCATTTCTAACTAATCTCTTTTGAACAATTACATCCAAAGTTTTATTAAGAAACAGAGGCGAATCCAGGATTCGGGTCTGGAGGGGGCTGAGGTCATAAAAATTTTGTATTGTAGCGACGAATGTCAAACCTCATGGCTTTTATAAATCAAAACACTTTAACTTTACGGGCTTTCCTCTCCTGACAATAGGAATCATAAAGAACACTACAATATTTTCGATAATTTAATAAAAAATACAATGAAATAACTGGTCAAAAAATGTTTTCGACCGCGCCAACGCTACACGTGCAGGTGGAATGACAGAAAAGTAGGAAAACTTTCGCGCCTGTCAAGTCAGAAAGCAATGTTGTTACGATTTTATTACTATTTTTTAAAATGAAAATTAAGATCAAACAGTTGTAGTGATTTTAAATTGAATCAAGAATTTTGGTTTAGCTCTGGGGGGGGGGGGCGGCCGCCCGATAGCCCCTCCCCTGGATTCGCCACTGTTAAGAAATATTGTTAACTCTAAGTCTTAAACTTTTTTTTTTTTTGAGAAGATGTTTTATACCCGAACGAATATAGTCCCGCACATTTTCTATGCACAGTTAAGTCCCACAAAGTTCACTGGAGGCATTTGCAATTAGCTTGGTTGTTGCGTTTATTATAGTTTCAAGACTGGGATAACAACTGATATATAACGTAAATAATTCTTTATTCTAAAATTACAAAATCCCATAATTAGACAAGCATGTTTTCCCCTTTATTCGTTCTGAAATTTCTAGAAAGTGTATGCACGTTTCCGTGTGTATTATGTTATTAAAGCATTTATGTGGATGATGTCAACTGTTTTACTTTGAAGGCTCAAATTCATAAAAAAAAATAAATAACTCCAGGACAATGAAATCTTGATATCTGATAAAATTTTTAATCGATCTGCAAACAAAACAATGATTTTATCAAAATATTTTTTGAAAATTATTCGATTGCTCGGCAAGTGATTAGCTGATAAGTGGCTGGGTGATATTTTATTACTGATAATACCAGAAAAGTAAGCGAAGGTTTTAACCACAATGGTTTTAATTTTGATAAGAACTTTCCCTTTAATTTTGATAAGAACTTTCCCTTTCCTTATGGAAGATGATGCATTGTTTCGAAATCGCAGCTACCCTTACATAAAGTTCAATTAATGTGGGCATCGATCTATGAAATTCGATTTCTTATCGCTGCTTATCTGACGATTTTCCTCGAGGCAGCACAGCCTTTTGTTTTTCTGAAAAATTATCGAGGTAAAATACTGCACAGAGTTCATTACGCAGAGCTATAGAGGTTTTTCTAATTATGCTTTAGTTTATTGTTGCAGACATCTTTTTATTATGGTAATTGACTGAATGGATGAATATCATTTCACAACTAGGCACGTTTTAGTATTAAGGAAAACGTTAGAAAATTAGAAATTCTATTATATTACGAATTACCAAGTAAAGGGAAGTTAAACAAGTCATGAGATTCGATACTCCTACATTGGTAATTTCACTACATTGGTAATACTTATAAATTGGTAGTTCTTATACATTGGTATAACTCGTTCTAAGTTACCAATGTATTAATATTGCATTGGTAACATAGACTGAGTCTTTAAATCTGTTTGTAGAATTTAATTTCGAAGATAAGCATATTTATTTCTGTCATTGTATGGAAAGAAATTATTGCATCTTGATTAAATCTATACTTATAAAAGGCAATGTTTGTGTGTGTGTTTGTCTGCGATGTCCAGACGAAGCTATCGCACTTACAGCCATGAAATTTGGCACACAGGTAGTCGTAATGGTGACTGAATGCCGAAATTTTAAAATTTAATCTAGAAATTTTTTTATTTAATGTTTTGTGTTGTTTTGGTTGATTTTCGCACTAATTTCTCAATAGAATGGTTTCAAATAATTGTACGACAAAAATAGATACACCCTCGGAAAGAGCACGCGATTTCCGTTCTAATGAGGTTAGTTTTGAATTTCTAACGCAATTTACTGAATTTTGAGAAATTTTTAAAAAATACCCAGTTTTGGCATCGAGATGTTACTTTTGATTTTAAATTTCTTGCATCCGACTTTCTAATAACACTATTAATTTCAATTTTTTTCAGCTTATAACTAGAACGGTTCTCTCGGATTTAAAACAAGAACGGTTAAAATATCTTTTCCCGTGTTTTTTTAAATAATTTTTTTCTGGACGGTTGAGAGTTATTTTTCTCGATCGAGTTCCTCGCGCGGCAGTTCTTCGGAACGTAGATGGCAATTTTGATTGGCGGACGCGCAGGATACGTCATGACCTTCAACTGAATAACTTTGATTATTATTTTCGGCAGTATCTTAACGTATTTATTCATCTCGCATACTTTGCTTGCAGAATAATAATTTTCATGTTGCAATTTTTTTAATATTGTTTATCGCGAAACAAATAAGCGGGAAAATCAATAATGTGTATCTTTTGTTTTGATTTTGTTTTCAAAACTTTTCCATGTCATTGTGGGCGTTTTTTCTTTTTTCATTTTGTTGAAGTCCTGATTCCACGGGGAACGCCGTGCGCGTTCTGCTAGTCCAATATAAAATCAAGCAGGGTGTTTCAAAACAGGTATGCACATTTTCAACAACTACTACAAATAAATAATCACATTTATTAGTTTCATAATTCGAAGTATTTGATACAAAAGCAGAGTTTTGTCAGTTATCGGAAATGCTTAAATTGTTGGCTGTTTTTGTCCAAGAAATGCTGATGAACGCCAACCTACGGATTTGGAAACGTTATTAACCATACCAATTAGAATATGGGTACATTTTCTTTTAATGGGTGATCTCAACTGGTCGATTTTAGCATTATACAGCAGAACCCCGGGAATCCGAACTAATTGGCGCTGACCTCTGTTCGGATTCCGGGGAAATCGGTAAAATACTCTGATATACCAAATGCAGAGGAGTATTGACTCTGGTTGCTCTTGAAAGCGTACGGAAAGAACACGCGGCGATTCTCACGGTACAGTGGCAAACATGTTGAGGGTGAAAAAAAGTTATCCGAGTTTGTTTCTACTAATTAAGTTGCTGTATTCATTCTTAAAAACCAATTCGAATATTTCTTTTAAGTTAGGAATAAGCATAAGCTTTGTTTCTGATTCGTAATTATTATTTTTTCCTTCATTTTTCCGTAAAGGATTTTCAGAAAATTAAAAAAATGGTGTTCGGATTTTCCGGAATTTCGGATTCCTGGGATTCAGATTTCGGGGTTCTATTGTATTTCAGATAATCTCAGAAAAAAAGAAATACATCGGACAATAGCTTAGCGACATGGGAGCAAGGGAGGTATAGACGGTGGCTTAGCGACCGGGGAGTAAAGGAG
>BGPR01024759.1:0-17871 GCA_013235015.1 Araneus ventricosus | reverse complement strand
ATACTCAAAGAAGGCTGGGGTGCCTTATAAAATTCCCACTTGTGCCGTCAGGTAGTTCAAGAAAAGGAAAACGCCTTCAAATTTAGTGATTAATTTTTGGTGAATTATTAAAAACAAAAAATAATGAATATAAAAAACTTTTAAACAACCTTTCTATCGGTTATTAAGCAAGAAAAGAAATTTTTTAAAATCACAAATTTGGAGATCGAATCAAAATTTGTGAAAGTGTGAGAACCAGAAAGAGTATGGGATGGATATAAAGTCCTAATGAATGTCATAAGAGACAAAAAATTTCCTATACTTTTATCATATGAAAATTAAAATGCAATTCAAATGTGATGGAATTTTGAATTTACTTAAAACTTTTTATATGCGGCTCACGCTTTTGAAATTTTTGTTTTGAGCTTCCTAAAAAGTTTTTCTTAAAATAAAATTTTTTTTCTTTATAATTCGGTGATGAAAGTATTTTCCCACTTGTTTGTATTTATTATGTTCAAACAAACTCATCCTAATAGAAATTTTCCATAAGTACGCTGCTTACCTTTCAAAGCCTTCTTAAGGAATGATTCGATTAGATTTCAAGTTTCTCCTCATATCGAAAGTTATCATATATTTCGTGAAACATTAGCTTTTAAATAAAGAGAGAAAGAATTACTACAACGGAAACAAATTTAAACCAAAACTACAATCAAGGAAAAGAAACACAAGATAAATGTTTGAACATTCGGAGTTATGAAAATAATGTTTTTGCTTTCGTGTGGCAAAATTGTTTTTCTGTCTTTTTCTGCTTAAATATATCGAATTTCCTCCGTGATTTGCGTTCTGCTCTTGTTAAAATAAAATATCCTGCATTTTCAGTTTCGTATTACGAAAACTGTCATATTTAAAAAACATTTGAATTTAGAACTAAGTTCCCAATAAAGCACGGATGGAAACTGGTTTACATTTACCAGTATATGAAGTGCTACACCACTTTATTTCACTTCCTATAAAATAAAGGGCAAGGCGTTTTATTCAGTCCGTTCATCACTGAATATTACCAATAACAATGGAAATTTTATACTCTGATAAATAAATGCAGCAGGAAAACGCCTTAGACTTTCCCGTAGCAATACACAAGGTAAAATTCAAGCTTTTATAAATAGCATCATGATTGCGCATTAATAACTCTTTTATTTAACTAAATTTAGTCAGAATACAATCGCTATGGCGTTAACTATTCATTTTTAATTGAAGAGGAAGATGCAAGGGCCCTGAGCATAAATGTTTCCAGGCCCTCCCCCTCCCACATTAGTATATTTTATATTGTATTCCCTAATAAATGTGTCAGCCCCCTCGAATGAAAATTGATGACCTTCGCCAATGCCGGAATGGTCACAGGTGCTCAGCTTTTTATAGGCCTCGGACTCAAAGACTGGGACAAAGCAGAAGGGTGATTCAAGCCGGCAGTGTCCAATTCTGATATTCGCTCATCCTTTCGCAACATAGCGCGTTTTGTATTTCATAGCATAATGCACAAAACCGATTATGCATTTTTTCCGCCTTCTTCTCAGCCGGTTAAATCCAAAATTAGATACAGATACACAGTTTTGGTCACAATACCACATATGAATTTTCTTTTATCTAATTAGTTAATGTTTCGAGTTATGGCTTCATTATATCCAAAATTAGATACAGATACACAGTTTTGGTCACAACACCACATATGAATTTTCTTTTATTTAATTAGTTAATTTTTCGAGTTATGGCTTCATTATACAGTAGAAAGAACGATATTATTTTATTCAGGGTGTTCATTCTCATTGTGACCCAATACCTAAACTATTAGAGATAGGCATACACTTCCAGTTGAAAATTTCTTTAAATGACGTAAATAAATGTAATTTATGTTGTATGATTCAATAAATGTACTGCTGATATAATTAGTCTAAATATTTATCGATAACCGATTGACTGATTACATTTTATATTTTATACAAAATTTACTCAATCCCTCGGTCCTATTTCTGAGATTAGGAAAATATTCTTGACACACTTATATTTTAAACATTAAAAGTTCCAATATTCTGCAGGAAAAACTGTCCAAGTTATAAAGATTTCAATATCATTACTTTAGGCAATCAACGGCCGATTCGAGCAAGTCTCTGTAGTTAACTATTCGACCTCCCACGAGAAACCTATTGAAAAAATTTCTCTTCTACCTATTTCTCTAAATTAGTGATATTCAAATATTCAAAACTTGGTCAGTTTCAGTCACAGAAAACTGGAACATTTGTTCCAGACTTTTGTGACATTATTAGCCTGTCAAGAATATATTTTTAAATGTAACTAAGAAAACCGGAGGATGGTTTAAAAGTTGTAAATGTATAGATTCAAACAACTGAAATATAATTCTTTACGTAACTGAAAGCATTTTCCCAGTTGGAAGATGCGTATGAGTTTAAATTTAGCTTTTGATCCAAATTTAGTGTGCATACGCTGTGTAATAGTATGCTAGAAAAATTCATTTATTTAATTAAATTATATTGTATTTGATATGGATATTTCAAGAAGGAAATCCGTTTTTCAGTATCACATGATATTTTTAAAAATTTGAAACTTAAAATTTTGAATTTAAAAAATACCCTTTTAATAAAAGTTGCGATACATTAATTAATTATAAGAAAGAATATTTTAAAAACATATTTTTCAAAAAAGGAAATAAATAATATAAAGTCTGATATATGTCTGAAAATAAATTAGATTACAAAATCTAGAAATTTACTTATTGCCCTCCTACGTATAGCCTCCGTGTTAAAAGACGAAAAAATAATCGAAATCTGTAATTATGGGAAATTTCCAACAAAACCTTATTCTTACAATTGCATCTAATTATATATTTGTCAAATTCAAGTAAATTAATTAATAAATAATTAAACAAACTTTTCTTTTTCTTCTTGATTTTTTTAAATGTCAAGAAGAAAAGGGTTTGACTTTCGTGCATGACATGAAAATAAAAAGCCGAACTCTTGATTCATTCTGAATATAGAAGAAACGAATAGATAAAAATACTTTAAAAAAAATTTATGTTGAAAAAATAAGTCCACTGAGTCCACGATCCGTTGCTAGAAATATCTCTGAAAACGAACGCTAGGCGTTAATGTGTTAAACGACATTTTTCAAAACAACCAACGGAATGATCAAGAATAAACTTAAATAATGAAAATGAATTTATTAAAATAAATTTGTGAAATATCCATTACCCAGTTTGAATTAAATTATTTAAGCTAAACTAATTTTCTTACCTATTGTTGCTTACAAATAATGAAGAATATGAAGCAACTTCCTACTAGAGTTTTCAATCTGAAAACACTTGACTTCGACCCGACTTGGAGTCGTAGTCCACTTTTTAAATACTGTGATTTTAACAAAGAAGGGAATCGTTGCAGCAGCATCAGTATTATGCCGATTATAATCAAATTGATTCAAAATTGGTTCTAATAAGTTCGACATGTAAATTCTTTTAGCATGATAATGCTTTTAGGCTGGCATACTTCCTGTGAATTGCGAAAGTAAAAGTCGTTACGTGCTGAATGAAACGGCGGATGCAATCAAGCCAGATGAAGGCAAGACAGACAAATCTCACCTACAATATTGTCATGTTACAATGTTTTGTAGAAGCGGTTCGATTTTTTTTCGAATCCTCTTTTTCTTCATTAAAGAAAGATTAAAATATAAAAAATGAATTTTATTAATTCTTGATCATCATATGAAACATTTTTATTTTCTATCGTCCAAAATAAGAATCTTCCCATGGCATCTTCAATGTACCGATATACGAAAAAACTGACAATCGAAACTGAACCTAATCAAGAAACTACGCACCTTGATGTTATAAGAAAACAACACGAAGATAGAAGTATCAAACGGTGAAAACTGAAGACATGCATTATAATAATTTCACTTCCAGAGGCAAAAAAATAGGATTGTAATCTCCAGAGTTCTATCTGAGATCCTTGAACAGAAAACTTTTAAAATCACACCAGGGAATATATTAAATTCTCTTTTTGGTTGTCCTGAAATCCTTGTCTTATGATTGTCCCTGGTGATATCTTCTCTACTTTTTTTCATTTGATCAGAGTAAAAAAAGTATTTGTAAAATGTTTTTAAAACATTTTGCAAAGAACATATATCCATCAGTTACCATAGCAACCGAACAGTCAAATAAACCGGTTATGAAGGACATCATTTTTGATTTTTAACAATCTTTCGTTTAATTGACTTTCTCCTATTTATAATGGTTGGCCTTTCTAATAGCTGAATGTCAGAAGCATTCACGAGTGTAAACTGCCTTATGGAGTATGGGAAGTAAAGAACATTATTATATGGAAATAATGTCAGTTATCTTTTCCTGCATATCTTACTAACAAACAGTGCTGGATTAAGAACCTTAAACGTTCCATATCCTTAAATGATTTTGTCAAATCCAAAATCTAATAAAAAATAAACCATAAAATAAAATTTTATTTATCTAAATTGCAATAACTAGCAGTAAGATGGGAAATAATATTTCTCTTTGCGTACTTTCATTTTATTTATATTTCAGAAGTTCTTGCCTACTTTTTTCAATTACAAAGTCTTTAAAAAGATCCTCAAAACTGATCTTGGGCAACACATGTGCTGCTATATTTGACAGAGATAAGGATTCCTAGTTGCATAGATGTTCTGCTGGGATGTTTCATAAATTTCGACTGAGAAGATGAACGATCATCTGAAAAATTTGTCACCATTAAATTTAAAAATAAACCTAAGTCAATACCCACACAGCAACGATTTCCTTGCTGTGATGTAGGAAGTGGAGAAGACCTTCCAGTGATGTGAAAACAGGGGATATCCTCTGCCCAAGGACTTCCTCTGTTCTTGCATCACGGGAGGCTCTGCCGTCTAAAGGAGGCCGCGGCGCTGCGGAAGCACGCGCAATTGACGCTCACATGAAATCGGATGACTGCCGATATCACTCCTTTAAACAGCATCACATATTTCAGAAACATGGTATTTTGTGTGCACTGCTCTATGGCGCGGGCGTCTGGGGTGGATCATTAAATACTGAAAACAATAAGCGTTTAACAACCATCCAAAGAATGTTTCTTTTAAAATTCATGAAAGTGTATAGGGCCACCTCTACTCAGGTACTGAGCGTCCTGGCAGGAATTCCCCCACTCTACCTTTCTGCCAAAGCAGAATTTCAAAAATTCAAGGGTTTGCCGTTCCTCAAAGATCGGTCGTGCTCTGGATGCCGGTGAACTAGATCATTTTGTTAAATTGTCCAGTGTCCTAATTGAGTTCAGAATTATTGACATTAAACATCAAATTGCAAATAGACAATTCCAGGTGTACACGGATGTATCTAGGATTGGAGAGGATTGTGGGCTCTCGGTGTGCATTCTCAAAAATGAAAATCCCTTTAAGATTTTTAAATTCAAACTGAGTTAGATTAATACCGTTTTCCAGGCCGAGCTGGCGGCGATTAATTTCGCTGTCCACTGGGCCCAAGAGAAAGGCCTTAAAATTAATATATATACCGACAGTCAATCCTCGATTGAGGTGTTGCGGAGTGCCAGGCCCAGGTCTGCATTTGCAATACAGGCAAAAAATAATTTATATTTGGCTGGTAACTCAGATGGGTTCACCTGTGTCAAAGCACATCTCGGCGACCCGTGTAATGAGCTCACCGATCACCATGCAAAATTGGCCACAACTGTTGGAGAGAATATGTATATCCAAACCCCGCTCTCATGTGTTAAATTCAAAATTACAAAAAATGTAATGAAAGATTGGCAATATAACTGGGAAATTATGACTGAGATTCGGAGAAGAGAGACAGGATTTTTGTGCCCAGCGTAAATAAAAATTACTGGTCCACAACAAACGCTTAGCTTACTTTTTAATGGGCCACGGTTCATTACCCTGTTACCTACACAGATTCAAAAAACTAAATTCACCGCTTTGTCCTTGTGGTCGACCAGATGACGCGGATCACTACGTTTTTCACTGCCCGCTGACTAAGGAGCACCATCGTAAACATTCCGCACTGAATCATCGGGTCGAGTGGTTGAAAAATTTATTGGAAAATAGGGAGTGCATTTTGCGACTTGAAAAGATCTACAGATTCTGTGAGGTCATATGCAATAGGTTTAATCAGTGCTGAGCTTTGGACTTGATTAGAGTTTTCCGGTTTCTGGAATTTTTTTTATTATTATTTTCTTTAACTTGGTGAGTACTAATACTCGGTTAACTGTTATCGAGTTTTCGACGGTTTTGGCAATGGTTTTGTTTTCTTTTGAAATCTTATTTTGCTCATTGTAAAGTTTTTGGTAGATCTCTTTTACCAAAGTGTAGTTGTTGTAATGCTTATTGTCTCTCGATTTTTGTTTGTAACTGTTTGGTTCTAAATGCTATTTATTTTAATTTGGTTATCTTTATTTTTTGTATGGGTTTTGTGTTTTTAATATTTAGTTTTTTGCGTCTTTGCTCTTTGAGTTTTTGCGTTTTGTGTTTTTGCTCTTAATCTTTTTGTGTTCTGTGTTTTTAATGTTAAGCTTTTTGCGTTTTTGCTCTTAATATTTTTTGTGCTTTGTGTTTTTGCTCCTTATTTTTATTAATTAGTTTATTTATTTTGAGTCAATTGTTGTAAAAGATTATTTTTAAACAGTTCTGTTCACCATTGCGGGTTCTTCGAAAATTCTCTTTTAATGTAGTTCATTTTTTCTTTTATGTTTCTCCTCCGGCTTGCGGAAAGCCTTATACCCTCTTGGGTAGGCTGGGCCGGGGCGGGTAGTAAATGAAAAAATAGGAAATACACAAGAGGATTTATACAAAATGATCTTGTAAATCTCTTATTCTTTTCAAAGAAATGAAATATTTTCTTAATCAATTTTAGCTGTTTTATCTTCGTTATCTCTGTTTGTTTTCAAAATTAATATTAATTCAGCATTAATTTCTTTATCCATACATGAGTTACTTATTTAAAGAATTTGAGTGCAATCGTTTTTACCTAGAATTCTCTTTTTTAAAAGATAAAAATAATTTTACAGGATGTAAATGTCTTTAAGTAGAAAATTATATTTATAGTGATATAGTTTTGAATATGTGACAGTTTTAATAAAATTCCTTTATTGGAATTAAGGTGTACATTAAATGTAAATATCCATCTACAGTGTCAAAATTTATCGAAAAATTAAATCAAATAAGTTCATTCATAATTTAATATGGAAAAAGAAGTTGAGTAAGTGGGGGCGAGGATGGGTGAAAAAGTGGCATATATTTGGAAATATTTTTATGTTTGATATGCACTTAGGAGCAGTAACAAATGCATGAACGTATGTATTGGTTTCATTATATTCACTTTATAATGACATTATATTACTTTATGGCAACATTATATTCACCGGGAAATTTTCCACTATATATATTCAGATCTATTCAAGAGTTTAAATTACCTATGAGGTAAGAGATTATTTTATGGAATATCGTCAGTTATATTTTGCTGCATAATTGAATAACAAACAGTGCCTGATGAAGACCTGGAAAGGTCCCCTGCCCATAAAAGATGCATCCATGTAGATATATATATTCAATACGAAACAAATTAGTACAGAGATTGACCGACAGGTGGCTCCGATAAAAGATAATAAAATGTATACAAAATGAATGGCAATAGCAACATTTTTATTACAACCACCTGTGTTCAACATGGCCTCCACCTCAAGAAACAATACATTGCAGATGAGTCAGAGCGCTAGCCACGGTCACCAGATAAGAAAGGAATTCATCTACTTGTGGTATTCCAAAATGAGTACGATCCTGCAGAATGCCAGTTTCTTCAAACTCCTTAACAAGGTCTATTTCCCACTTTTTGTGTCTTTACGATGTCGAAAGTTTCGCAAAGCAATCTGCGTTAATTGAAGATTAACAAAAAAATCATTTTTCTAATTAAACTTTTGTCCATTGTACTTAACATCTTTCGAGACTCTCCACCCGATATTCCCAGTGATTGAATTGTGAACAGGTCGTTTAATAAAGCCCATAGCACCATAGAATATTAATCAGCTGTGATAACATATGTAACATGATGAACTTAAAGTACTTGACTGTAGAAGATGAATACTAAATGTTTTCTCCGGCCAGAAGTCATAGTATGACTGGAAAAGATAGGTCTAAGGCAGGGGTATCTTATTTAGGTTATGAGAACTGGTGAAAAATAACTGTGCCTGGGGCAGAAGATGAACCTAGGTCAGCTGCTTGGAATGCAGCTACACTAATCGTTAATTGAATCGTTGCAACAACGGCTTTATAGAATATAGTATAATTTGAATTGTTTCTGCGAAGTTGCTCATTATAATGCTGCCTGACGGGGATTTTTTATGTTAAGTTTTTTCGTATACCAGGAAAAAATATCCACCCTTGTGTTTGAAATGATTTTCGCGCACAGCATTTTACAATCTGATTATTTTTTATGGTTTCTTGAAATGCCTACGAATTTAATGTTTTGGCCTTCCTTTATTTAGATTTGTAAAAAATTAAATATTCATGTAGCTTTGAAAACGGGAATAAATAAATTTCCAGTGGAAATAGTAAAAGAAGTTTTACCACTTTTAATATTGAAGAAACTTCTATATAAAATTTTAAACTCATGAGCTTGTATAAGTAAAGTACAGATGGCTTCTTTAAAAAAGCTAAGACATTTATGTCTGGGCTGGTAATTGAAGATTAGTTTAATTCTTATTTGCTAACGTTGTGATATGAGAACTCGAGTGTCTCACTATGCGAAGCTAAAAGTTCCAAGATTGGGTTATTTGTAGCCTCAAATACAAACGATGAATAAGATCAGCAATGGAAGTGAAAAAATACGATTTACTGTTTACCCTTCGTACCGGCCTGTTCATAGTCCACGGAAGCAATCAAGTTTCAGAAGCTCAATACGCGCAGTACTACAATATCAATATTGGAATTTAAGCTGTCTCCAGGGCTGTAAAAGCAACTTGTTCATTTTTCGCCATATCTGAATATTTCAAAAAAGTGACTATTAAGACGAGTCAAGGTAGGTAGTATTTTGACATAGAGGATTCACCCTTGCGTATGGTAAACGATAGCAGCGCCCTTATGTGTGAAAATTGGATTTAAATAGTTCGATCCCCTCATTTCCAACGAAAACCATCCTAAATGATGCTGTGTTGGATCTTTGGTCTGAATGCTTTATTGTTGCATATTGTATAATCCGGATAACTTATTTTGATTTCATTTATTAGATTGTTATAACAAGTACGTTAGGAATAAATCGATATTATCTGGAAAATACCTATCTTTCAAGATTCCTCGAGATGAGAATGATATGTTTGAAATCTTGGTTAACCTGGAGTTTACGGTGCCCACTTACTTCGTTCCTCTTAGGATCGCTTAGAAAACAATTGTTTTTGTTGCGCAGTGATGTTTTTAATGCGCGAGGTTTGCGCATGCGCGGAAATTGATCTTTTCATCGGTGTTTTGCGCATGACGGGATATTAAAATTCGTTTTGATTGGTTTGTTCCGCTCATGTGATTGGTTGATCCAATCGAATTTCATTAAAAAATCGTTTGGAATTCTTTAGTTTCAATTTTTTGAAAAATCGTTTGGAATTCTTCCGTTTGATTTTTGTCTCATTTCATCACTTCGTTTCGTGCGGTTAACTACAACTATCGTTGATTATGGCTCTACGGAAAAAGAATGTTATTTCTGGGAACATTGGTTCCCTTTCGACTTACCATCAGCTTGAGACAGCTGAAGCTAAAGTTGTTTTTCATTGGTGTGTTCAACAGGGATTAATAGCAAGCGGCTACGAGTGTCCAAAGTGTAAACAGCAAATGGTTTTATCACGGAGGAGTGATATTTTTGACGGTTTTAATTGGGTCTGCCGCGTTCGAGGACAGAATGGCCACCACATCAAAAGAAGTATCAGAGCAGGTTCTTGGTTTGAGCGCAGTCATCTGCCCATACCGACTATCCTTAAATTCCTGATTTATTGGTGTGTGAATATGAAAATTAAATTCATTCTTGAGCAGCTGAATATTACCTCCAAAACTGCGACAGATTGGGCGAGTTTTTGCAGAGAAGTGTGTCAGGACATTTTGATATGGCGGTCAGGCAAAATTGGAGGACCTGGCATTGTAGTGGAAATAGACGAAAGCAAATTTGGAAAACGTAAATATAACAGAGGCAAAAGAGTTATTGGAAGATGGGTATTTGGAGGTGTTGAGAGGGGAACTAATAATTGTTTCTTCGCGGTTGTGGAGAATCGGACAAGCGAGGGTTTACTTTCAGTTATAGAAGAACATATTCTGCCAGGAACGACAGTGATGTCTGATTGTTGGTCGTCGTACCAGTGTCTGTCCGACGAAGGCTTCGTGCATCTCACAGTGAATCACAGTATGCATTTCGTTTATCCAGACACAGGTGCTCACACACAATCAATTGAAGGAACGTGGAGTGCCATTAAAAGGGGTTTGAATGGAACAAACCATGTGAAAGGCCAATTTGATTCTTATATGGCTGCGTATATGTGGAAACGGAAAAATACTACCGCAGAGTCACGGATGGAATCTTTACTGGATATGATTAAGGAGGTTTATCCTCCACGCAGTAAGGATAAAAGGAAATTAAAGAAGAAAAAAAAAGGGAACAAATTAAATTAAACCATCCCCAATTCGCTACTCCGAAAAGAAATTTTACAATTAAAATAGGTATGTGAAGTTTTATCTACATCTTTCTCGTTATAGAACATTTTCATTCACTTTAGGTTCAGAACTGTGTATGTTATTCTGTGTTTTCGCTTCTCAATGAATAAACTAAGCTACTAGTGTCCCGCTTTGCAGAAAGCGAAGCCGCTGATGTTTTTTTAAGTTAAAAAACTTTGCTGGGAACACACATGCGATGCCGAAGGCATTGCGTGCGGGAATTCTCTTTTTCTGAATAAAAAAAAACTAGATGCCCAACATTCAATGAAGAAGCGGAGCTACTAGTGGCCCGCTATGCTGAAAGCGAAGCCGCTGATGTTTTTTAAGTTAAAAAAAATTGCCCGTAACACGCTTGAAATGCCGAAGGTATTGCGTGCTCAATCTCTCATTTTCAAATGAAGCATGCGCAGTAGAGCAATGAAAAGTGCACTGCGCATCCAAAACAGTATTTGGCGACGCCACATAAAATTGCGCCAAGAAAAATTGGCGAGAAACAGGGCGGCACCGTAAACTCCAGGTTTACCGAAATCTTTTCCAAATTTTATCAGATGTGATTTAAATGAATTACAAATGTGTAATATTTTTTTTAAAAAATATGGGTTTTGTATTTGAAATAATGAAATTTATTTTTATATTTGTGCATTGCAGTAGCATTTGAAAATGCCCATAATATGGAATAATTCCTTCAAAATTCTTGTTTTCTGGATTTTGAAAGAATAATTCCCGTGTAATATAAATTAAAGATATTTTAAAAGATAATTTTTTATCTTTCGCTATTTCTGTCGAACATCATAAATTATTTTTAATATTGTTGCATATTTTAAGCTGTTATGATAATTTAATGTAAGCATTTTTCAAAAATGTAATATCTGGACATACTTATAGGGTGGAAATTCGGACCGCTTTCACCATATTTTTAAAATTAACAAAACACAATTATTATAATAGTTACATTCATAGTTTTGATTGGTCCATTTATTGCATAATTTTAAGTAAAGCGGAAATGAAGATAATATATTGGAAAAGCATACGTAATTCAAAATGTAAATATAATGATAATAATAAGATATAATGAAATATACAGAAAAAAGTTTATTAACCTAACATCTCCATTCATCTTTTTTCAAATTTTTTCCTTATGTACAAGGTGTTTATAATTAAGGTGCAACATTCAAAAAGCTGTAAAAAAATGAACCACTGTTTAGAATGAAATGAAATTTAATATGGGTATACTGGAAGAATGGGGAAAAGTATGGCAGAAGTAAAAAAATAGTTAAATTTTAGCAATAGATGGCGCTTTACACGTCGGAATATGCAAAATTAGTACAAAGATTCACCGAAGGATTGCCTAATAGAAGCGAATGAAAATGTAGACAAAATGAATGACCATAGCAACATTTTTATTACACCTACAAAATGATCGACAGGGCCTTCATCACAAGAAACAATATACTATAGACAAGTGACAACGCCAACGACGGTCACAAGATAAAAAAGAAATTCAGCTAGGCCTGGTATTCCGAAATGCCTAACCTACCTAATGCCAATTTATTCAAACCGCTTAATAATGACTATTAAACCTGCAAGGTTATAAGTTTTTATATCTTTACGCTGTCGAAACTTTCGCAAAACAATCGGCGTTAATTCAAGATTAACATATCATTTCTTTCTAATTAAACTTACTTCCTGTGTACTTAACATTTTTTGAGATTTGCCTCCCGATATTCCCAGTGATTGAATTCTCAAAAGTAGTTTAATGAAGTCCATAGCACCGTAGAAACTTAATTAGAGGTTAATGACATATGTAACTTGACGGTGTGACTGTACTTGAATTTAGAAGATGATGAAAAAAAAAATTTTCTTCCGTCCAGAAGTCGTAGTCTGATTTCACTTGACTGGGAAATCTGGAGCAGTTTCATTGTGCACCGTCAAGTGGCCTCTTGTATAGGTAAGTAACGACAGATAAAAAAATAACTCTCCCAGGGGCCGAACCCTGATCAACTGCTAGGAATATAGCTATACTAATCGTTAATTGAATTGTTGGGTACTGTAGGTATATAAATAACAGAATAATTTGCATTTTTGCTGCCTAGTTCCTCATTTATAGTGCCGACTGACTAGGAGTTGTGCATTAAATTTTTCTATGCCAAGGAAAAAATCCGACAACTGTTCATAAAATGCTTATTTTATACCCCTTTTTAAAATTGGATTATTTTATATGGTTTCATAAAATGTCTACAGATTTTTAACCTATCTTGTATTTAGAGTTTGAAAAATATTATGCATTTAAACAGCTTTACAAACGGGAATAAATAAATTTCGAGTCAAAGTGAGATAAAACCTCTGCAAAAGTTAGGAATGGGAATTCGAAAATGCGTAAAAGAAGTTTACTTTAATAACACTTAACTTAGAAGTAACACTTTTAATTTTGCAGAAGGCTTTATACAGAATTTTAAAATTTCGCCCTGTTGAAGTGTTCTTGTAGATGTCTTTATTGATTTTATATGAAATCTATTTTTTTATAACTGGGCTCCTGAACGAAAATCAGTGCTATTGACATTTCTTACGGATGTAATATGGGAAGCTTAAACTTCTAAGACAGATTCCGCGCTGTACTACAACATTAATACTGAAAATTAATCCTTCTTCGAGGAAAGGAAAGGAACCCACACCGACCCGTCCTACCCGAAAGGGTGTAAGCCCCTTAGTCGGACAGTGGAGAATAATAATAGTTGAACAGAGGAAAAAAGGAGAGAGAGACAGACTGCCATTAACACGAAAGGGAACAAGTCCCCAGTCTCCAGGGACAAGAAGAGCTGGGCGGATTTAGGGAACATAAAAATATAAGCCCGTATTATACAATAACCTATATAACAATACACCAAACTATTGCACATACTACACCCAAGAACAGGGGTGGAATTTAAAAACATCTCAGAATAATCCTGATTAATTACATTATTACAAAATATCAATTTTAGAATATGAAACCAGTCAAGATAAAGAAAATTCACAAAACTGTGTAGCTGGAGAGAAGAAAAGAATACAATTTCCGTTAGGGGGTATTTATAAAAACATTTTTTTCTCTTTCATTTCAAAGGCACTTTAAAATCCATATAGAAAAGCTGATAAAATAGAAAAATATTTAAAAAATTAACCCACACAAAGAAACACAAAAAAGGATTATAATAATTTCGAGTTTAATATGTCAATGTAAAAATTTATTTTAAATAAGATATTTTGATTCACAAAATCCTATCATCGTCTGCATTTTTTTTGAAAATTAAAATCAGTAAAGAATTAAATAATAAAATACGTGAACTTAAGAACAAATATTTGATGTTGTCTTCGTAATTCTTCAGAATAAACAAAGCATTAAAACATATTTACAAAATTAAAAGATAATTTATGCTTCAAACTCCGAATAATATAAATAAAGTCTTTCATGTGACTCTTTTAAAATTACTTAAT
This sequence comes from Araneus ventricosus, assembly GCA_013235015.1. Classification (NCBI taxonomy): domain Eukaryota; kingdom Metazoa; phylum Arthropoda; class Arachnida; order Araneae; family Araneidae; genus Araneus; species Araneus ventricosus. The sequence continues at coordinate 3,651 of BGPR01024759.1, read as the reverse complement.
ACGCTACATTAATTGAAGCAAGAACGTTACTTTTATACAGTACACCTTTTAAGCTTTCTTCTCTTAGTCTTGCATGAGATAGCCAATGATCAGAGGTGAAACATAAATGAACTATAAATCCACGAATATCTGCACAGTATACAAATGATCCTTCTTTGAAAAAATACATAAGTTCTTTTTATCAATTTCTGTATTAAGAAAATGGTTTTTTGTTACAATTATATTTTTAATTTTAAGCCTAGATCCAAAAGTAGAGTACAATTTTTTTCCAGGATTTTAATTGCGAACTAAATGATTTAATTCACTTTGTACAAATTTTTGAGCTTCACTGTTTGGCTCTCGGCTTGTGTACAAGATTTCGGTTTCATTACTGCTTAGTTCTTCAGAAGTAGATTATAAATCAAAGGAGTAGGAGACACAGACACTAGAGTGGGCTGAATTTTTTTTTCTTTTCGAAACGGTATAATGCTGAACACTTTCCTCTGGGGTAGATAAGCAAAATGCAAAAAAATATTGCTTGCATCTGGCGGTAGCGCATCGACCCTAAACTTTTCGAAAATATACGATTTTCATAATTTTTCTAATAACAGAAAAAAATCATATAACTTCTATAACAAGTAGCTAGAGGTATAGTTTAGTAGTAAAAAATGCAAGAAAGATAAATAAATGTAAAAATAATACATTTTACAATTGTTAATAGCGCATTACACTCAAAAAACACATTTTTTTACAAAAAATTGACAAATTTTCATTAAATAAAAAGTTGTTTCTGATTGTGTAAAATTTCAATTTGTAATCAAATATAGTCCTTTACTTGCCTTCAGTTTCTTTTGATACTTTGAAATAAGATTTGCTCGAAAAACTTGGCATTGAAGATCTTGAAAGAAGTGTAGTTCTTATAAAACCATCTCTGGAATTGGAACCGACGACTTTTTGTGATGCTTCGGTTACCAGCTTCACACATCGTTCCATTGATTGGGTATGACATAGGAACTTGTCAAAATTATACTCAGCCGCTGTTCCACCCGATTGGACTTTAGACCAAATCTCTTGATTCGAGAATCTTCGCAGCAAAGGTGGTGTGGTGAAAGTGTAATAGTGTTCCAGTGAATCATTTCAATGTAGTCTGTAGCTAGGAAATTGATTTTTGGTGGTTAGAAACTCCTAATTGACTTTATTTCGAAGCTAAGTTTAAATCTTTTATAATTATTCTGAAACCTAACTCTCTCATATGATCCCTTTTATCCACTGTCATACTCAAAGGCAAGTTTACTGGGTGGGCAAAAAATGCATTTCTCCGAATTACTGGGTCAATGACTTTTAACAAGTTTTCTGGCAGGAATCTTGACGATTTTATAACTTCAAATACATGTTCTGGTCCATTTGTGAAGTGCTTACTTTTCTTAATGTGAAACCATACAGGCATATATAACTTTTGGATAAAATAAACTAAGATCTTGTGTTCATCTGTTGGGTTTTCAATACTAAAATACAAAAGGAGAACTCTGTTCGCCGTTGTTAACCATCTTGAATGGGAAAGTGGACCAGATTCAAGAACAGATAAATCTTCAGGAGAAATACCTGATTTTATAGCATAACTTATATCCAGCACATACTGTTGATCTTTGCTTAAAATTTTCCGTTCAATTTCTAAAATCTCACACTATTATTTTATTATTTTAAAAATTTACCACTGTGAGTTTCTCACATTTGCTCAGCTGTTTGCCATTCGTAGCACTAACTGTCTTTGGCCCAGTCGTTTCACCATCTAAATTTATGAACAGATGCCGAAATGGCAATTCATTAAAGTGTAAGAGGCCCCCCCCCCCCCACTGTAGTGGTCTTTTAACTTGTTTTACAATTAGGCAAATGACACCTGTTTTCCTCCGTAATGTTAACGGTTTCATCATATTCAGTTACGTCCAGTTTATGTAATAAAAAACCAGTTTCAGTGAAATAAGAAAGAATGCTACTGGCAATGTTTTGAGCAGACCTAGAAAAGGGTGCAACGTGAGCAACGAACACTGAACCTGGTTCTTGTAAAATTGAATAATGTTCCTGTTTTATGTTTCTTCAAAAGTGCTTTGAGTTTACTTTTTCAATCACGAGCGCGTCTTCCCATGTTATACCCAAGCAGTGGAACGATGTGTGAAGCTGGTAACCGAGACATCACAAAAATTTCCGTTAATATTTTTCGTTTATATTGCAATATCTCTCGCAATTTAAAGGTGCTGGGCGGCAGACGACCCTGATGACATATCCAGACGTCATAAGTTTCCTTATAAAATAAAAATTATCGAAATCCGCGGGTGATTGTGGCTGTCGAACTGTCTGAAGGTTTTACCATATTATTATAAATATATAGAAAACTTTTTAAAGGCATCGTAAAGAGTAAATTCACATGACCACAAATTTTCAGTCATATATGAGTTAGTAAAACCTATAGCACCATTAGCTTTAAAAGGAAAAATAATCATAAGATACAGAAAAAGTAAGCCGATGAAAAAAATTTAATAAATATTGGATAAATATGTGAACATTAAGAGTTATTAAAAATCAAGTCAACGAAAGTTTATGTCACGTTTTTAGATTGGTAAAATTTAAAAAAATTTAGTGATCTCTGTGATTTACGTGCTGCGTTTTTAGTAATCAAATAACCTTCATTTCTTGCTTTCTAATATGATTTAGCTAGCATTTAAAAGTATTAATAATGAACAATAAGTTGTCAGGAAAGCAAAAAATCCGTACCAATACGTGGACGATGGCTTTAAAGATGCTTTTAAAATGTCATATAAATAAAAATTCAAATAAGTTGTCTAGAGTACAGACCCCTTAACTAAATACATATGAAGTCATCCTCTTTTATAGTGAAAAGAACACAATTTCCAATATCTAATTGATATACAGGGTGTCCACTTAAAAATAGCCACCCGTCTTTATCTTTAGAACGACAGCAGCTTTAGGCATGAAAGTGGTGTCTAGGTGTAGTAAAACGTCTATGCGCTATGCGATGAGGAAATTTACAGCGCCACCTGGTGGGATACTCCGGAGCTGGCATTCTTATCTCGAAACCGGTGCACAATAGAGGGCAAATGTGAATTACAAAGTGGAGAGCGTTATTGATTTTGTATACAAAACAACTTGTGCACATTAATACGAAGAACAGAACGCTGAAAATGTGCATTTATTTATTCCCTCTTTTCAAAACTTTAACATCACAACACATGGAAAAAAGGAGAAAATGTTATTTTTAGAACAAAAAATGACTCCATTATACGTTTTCCTGTGGGAATAGATCAAACAGCAGGTATATGCGACTTTTCCAAGGTATTACAGCATATTCGATGACGTATTATTGCTATATAGCTAAACCGTATGCGTACACCAACTATATGCTAAAATGTGTGAAAAGTGAAATTTAAACAAGGGCTGAAATCTGTATTGAAGATGACGAAGAGAACTTTGAACACCAAAAGTAAAGCTATCTTGAGATAACTAACCACTTTGCGAAGTCACAATTTCGGAAATCGCCAAGAATCAAATTTGCATTTTAAGCGTTCTGTTCTTACTAATAATGTGAACAAGGTGTCTTTTTGTACTGAGACGATAAAGCCCTATAACTTTGCGATTGATATTCCCTCCCCTATTTTG
>BGPR01024758.1:0-21200 GCA_013235015.1 Araneus ventricosus | reverse complement strand
GCCCACTTTTGGTATGCCCACTACTGGTACATCAAAAGTTTGCTATGCCCACTTCTGGTGCATAAGAGTGATCTAAGTTTTTAATTTTTTTAAAATTATATTACAATTATTTTGATATTTCAGGTTATTATTATTTTAGATAAAAGTTTGAACAACCATAAAAAAATACAGATTAGCGAAACTTCTCAAAAGTTTAGATGATAATTGAGGAAATACCCTTAAGTGGCCCACTACTGGAGCATTTACCTTATAAGGATCTAGCTCCATAATTTCTACTTGAGAAATTTGTGATATTCTTTGGAAATCTAAAGCTTTTTTATAATATTAAAAAAATAAGAATTTTCATTTTAAGATGGGTTTTTTTTTAACATTAACTGAAAATTGGGTTATTTGGGTGCTAGAATTGTAGTGACCTTAATATTACATTTATTGAATATGAACTTATGTTAACAACACAAAGTTGGATTATAAAAAAAAATGTATATTTGAAGAAAATTTTGTGAAAATGTAAAAATTTTAAAAAGTATTTCCTGAATTAAATATGAAAATTTTGTTAAAAATAGGGAAGTTAAATACCAGTTGCTTTATTTGGGTATGAAATCCAAACAAAGTTTAATTTTTTCAAACAAGTATAATTTTCAGTGACATGAGAATTATGGATGAAATTTAAAAGAAAATTTAGCTGTTTATTTGGACCCTAAAATTGTGGTGATATAAATAATATTACATATACTAAATGTGAACTTATGTTAAAGGATATGAAGTTGAATTATTCAAAAATGAAAAGATATAGAAATTTTTTGTGAAAGTGCAAAAATTTTAAAAAGTATTTCCTGAATTTAATAGGAAAATTTTGTTAAAATTAGGGAAGAGTTAAATACCTGAAAAAAAAAAGATTTAAGGAAAGCACATTGAAGTATTTATAGGTGACTGACATTGTGTGCACATGGAGAGTTTTATTGCAATTGCACATTCCAAAATAAATAGAAACAAGACATAGGGTTCAGTTTCATCAGCTTTTGTATGTTTCCATTGTGATTTTTGATTAGGCAAGTTTTTAAAGAGATTTAATTTGGTATGATTAAATTTTTTTTCTAACAAGTGAATTCACCCTTAAATAGATTCTAGGAGTTCATTAAGAATAAGCAGCATAAACATTAGAGACACATCGTAGTATTAACCAGGAAAATGTTGAATATTTTGTGTATTTAAAATGGAAGCATTTTAATAATTTAATCTCAAACTCATGAACTGTTTTTTAAAAAACAATTATTCCCCTCTCCTTCCAGTGTTATACGCTTGCTTTCATTCCTTAAAATTCAAAAGCATTTTTTTCCCTCTAATGTGCTTAAGAGAAAGAAGATTGCATAAAATCAATTGAATTGGTATTTCTCAATTTATTCATGTTATTACTAGTTATTCCGACTCTCGATTTTTAGTTGCGTCATTTCATTGTATTCTATTGAATATGAATTTCATTGGTGATAAAAACTGAAGCATATACTGAGTAAATTCAGTAAAAATGAAAATTAAAGAAATTGAGTTCAATAGGGCGTTGCTGAAAGTAGGAAGGAAAATAAAATAATGGAAGAAATAGAATAATGGCACTTCCATAGATACTCAGGGGAAAAAAGAACAGTAAATTAAGAGGGTCACATACCCCTTAAAGAGTGGAAAAGTGTGGATTTTGCGAGAAAGGGTTGATCATGTCCCGGACTCATTAACTCGAAATGAAACACAAATACCTTCTTCAGCACTCATTTAAATTTTTCGAATATTGTGTACATAACTGTTTGAAACCTTCTAATGAAAAACTTGGAAATTTTAAATATTTGGTGTCCATATTGCCTTCTTTAAAATGTCATAAAATCATAACTTCGGTTTAAATCATAAAATTTATGTGCACTTAAAAAAATAAAATAACGGCATTGAAAAATATATTTCCGGTTTAGGAACAAAAATTACAGAAATTATGCATATTTTCTTCAGAGTTAGTCATTTCACTTTTGTAGCATTTTAAAATTTTGCAAAAAAGGGAATAAGTAGGTATTGTAAAATCCTGTGATGCGCAAATCATTCTAAAATTTAAAACAGTCGTTAAAAAAGATTTTTTTTAATATGTACTTTCTACTGAAAATTGTCATTTATGTAAACAATAGATCAGAATAATCTCATAAAAAATTTTAAATTTGCTTTGTAATTGATAAGGGCCCTGGACGTTCTTAACTATTTGTCTCAAAAATCGCATCTTTCGACACTAAAGGGGACCTTAAAAAATAAGAATTTCTGTTAAAACACAGAAAAATCAGAAACAGAATTTCCTTGAAAACACGGAAAAACCAAAAACGGAATTTCTGTAAAAAAACGGAGAATTCGAAAACGGTAAAAGCAAAAACGGAATTTCTGTGAAAAAACGGAGAATTCGAAAACGGTAAAAGTAAAAACGGAAAAACCAAAAACGGAATTTTCTGTAGAAAAACGGAGAAATGCTTTACGGAACGGAATATTGCCGGCAACACTGCTGCCGGTACTTTTTCCGTGATTTGACGGATATTTTTTTTACAGTGTACTACGAAGTGCTACATTTAAGGTACGTTGCTACAAATTCAGCATTAGGAAAGAACAGTTTTCCAGATTATCAGTAAATAGGGTTTTTTTTAGTTTTTCAGAGTGATGGAATAGTTCCATCGAGAAATATAAGTGAAGTTTCTTCTGTCCATGCTACAAAATGAGATATTTACGTTACGTAATTACAACTTCAGAATTAAAAAAAGAGAAATTTTCTAGAATATCAATATTTCGTCAATTAAAAAGCAACACCACCTATCTCAATTTTTTGAAATTTCAAAAAGGGAGAAAATACTCAATTTTCCGCAATCAACAACAAATATTTTTGATTTTTTTTTAACATCTGATATAAACATAAGACCGCATGTTCCTACCAAATGTGATAAAAAATTTAGAATTATTCGTTATTGGTTGCGAAAGATTGAAAATTTTCTTCCTCTTAGAACTTTCAAAAAATTGAGATAGGTGCTGTTGCTTGTTAAGAGAAGAAATATGACTTTTTTGCAATTCTTTGCATTGAAGTAACATTTCCCTTAAAAAGTAGCGATAAAGTTTATGATTTTCATCGCAGTGAAACGATACATTTACAATTTGGCGTAACATGTTCATTTGAGGAAAGAGTAGTTTTTCAATATATCAATAAATGCTTTTATTAATTTTTGAGTATAATAGAATAGTTCAGTTGAAAGATATAAACGAACTTTCTAATTTCTTTGCTACAAAATGCTGCATTTACATCGCATAGCTACAAGTTCAGCATTAGGAAATAAAAATTTTCGAGAATGTCGCCAAATATGACGTTTTGTTCTTCTTCATAATGAAGGAAGTTAACAGATTTCTTTGTAATGGAATGATACATTTACATTACAATGTAACAAGTTTAACGTTAGAAAAGAGTAGTTTTCCAGAATATCGATAGGACTTTTTTGTAATTTTTCACAACGATGAAATTTTTTGTAACGGAAATGAAAGTATGAATGAAATTTCTCATTTCTTTGCTGCGAAATACTGTATTTAAGTTACAGCATTGCATGTTCAGCAGCAGGATAGAGTAATTTTCCAAAATACCTATAGCTGTGATCTGTGATTTTTTTCATAATTGTGGAACACTTTCCTTGACAAGCATAAACGAAATATTTAATTTCTTTGCCACAATATGCGATGTTTACCTTTCAACCGGAGGCCTGGTGACAGAGTATCTCCTTTGGGACTGGAGGGTTCAAAGTTCAAAACCCAGTCACACTGATTATCGACCATATACTCTGTACGTTAAATTCGTTGGATCAAACATCCTCTTACTGCTGTAGTGCGGAAGTTTAGAAGGAGATGTGACCCACTGGTCCCTGACATTCGACCACGGTTCAAAATGACGAGTTCGGCTCAGAATAGCCGTCAAATAACTTCAAAACGAGACATTTCGCTAAATACACAAGTTGACAAATGTTAAGGAAAATTTTTAAGACTTCGAAAAATTTGGATTTAATAGGAATACAATAGTTCGCAATCAGTTGCTGAGAATAGTGGGACATACTATCGTCGGAACTCACATTTTGCAGTGAAGATTCGGTCACGAGGGCAATTGGGGGGGGGCACTAGAGAGAGATGCAGGCGAAAATGGGGTTTGACCCATCCTGTTTCACAGAACGCTGATAACGAGATGTAATTTTCATCAATGGTTATGTTTAATGTGCATAATATTTACATGCATTTTCGTAAACACAGCACAAGTATTCTGGAAGATATTAAGGTTTTCTTCAAAATCCCTAATTTTTCCGCATATTTTTTGCTTATAACATGCAGAGTTTTCAACCAATTTGTACGAAACTTGCAAAATATATGACAATATGTGAAAGAAGCTTTGTAATAAAATTTGAATTAAATCATTTTAATATTACAGGAAATATGAGTATTTTAGTAAATAGTTTTTTTACTGCCCATGTGCGAAATGTAGCAAAATTATAGAACAATAATAATAATATATAGAATAATAGGCATATATATAGGGCATAATAATCATAATAATATATAGGAAATATAATAGGGCAGATAGTAGGCAGTTCAATAGGGCATAATAATAATAAATAGTAGGCAGATATATAGGGCAACTTATATAAAAATTCCAGTTCAATGCCATTAGTATTCAGAAAGATATCGGCACATTGCGACCTGGTGAATTTCGGTACACTCTAAGAGAAGCTAAATGATGAGGGATCTTGCACAAACTGATATTTTTTAAACTTGAATCTTCGAACAGTAATATTGAATTTTATGAAACTTGAATATCCTGAATACTCATGTATACTTATAAGTTAATTACATAATTTAAATTACAGTTTGACGATTACTATTCGAAGATTCAAGTTCAAAAAATGCCAGTTTGTGCAAGAACCCTCATCATTTAGCTTCTCTTAGAGTGTACCGAAATTCACCAAGTTGCAATGCCGATGTCTTTCTGAATACTAATTGTAATACACACTGGAATTTTTATATAAATTTCCATATATATCTGGCTTTGAAGTTACGAAGAAAAATTTCGCTACGTTTTGCACATGCGCATTTATTATAAAATTATTTACTAAAAATACTCATATTTCCTGTAATATTCAAATTTTTTAATTCAAATCTTAATACAAAACTTCTTTCACATGTTGTAAAATATTCTGTACATTTCGTACAATTTGGTTGAAAACTTTGCATGTTATAAGCAAATAACGTGCGGAAAAATTAGTGACTTTTTAAGAATACCTTTATATCTTCCCGAATATTTTGTTCTGTTTACGGAAATGCATGTAAATATTATGGACATCATTGATGAAAGTTACATTTCGTCATCAGCTTTCTGTGAAACAGGATGGCTCAAACTCCATTTTCGCCTTCATCCCTTTCTGGCGGCACCGCCTAATGGCCCTCGTGACCTAATCTTCAATGTAAAATGTGAATTTCGACAATAGTATTTCCCACGATTCTCAGCAACCGATTGCGAACCAGCATTGTATTCCTATTAAGTCCAAATTTTTCGAAATCTTAAAAATTATCCTTAGAATTTTTCAATCAGTGTAGCATTTATATTATGGCGCCAATGATCCAGCCTTAAGAAACATCAGTTTTCCACAATGTCAATAAATAAGACTTTGTAATTTCTCATGATGGAATAGGAAGGTAGAGAGATCAGTAGTTTATATCTTATTGTCTTAACTATTATCTCCTATTGTTAGCTATTTCTCGAGGAATATTTCTCACTTCTGTTGTTTAGGAATCATTTCATTTCTTAAAAAAATGAAGGTTATTTGAAGCGTAACGGAAAACACATATTTTCAGTTTTAATTGCTGTAATCCGATGACTTACGTCTTTAAGTCCTTTGTTTTTCTCGTAATCACCAGCTGCTATTAGATTCATCACTCTTATTCGGGAAATTTTCTATTGTTCTGTCTGTTCAATAGTATTTAAAGCACTTTTCGGCCGTTTTAAGCTCTCTAAAATGCGAATTTAAAAACTTTAAGACTTACGATTTTCTTTGCATCTTTTTCTTCCTGCAGATGTGCAAATACTGGAAGCAACGTCTTCATTCTAAGTTAGCGTGTGAAGCGCAATTTAATCGCAGTGCTTTACAGCCATGAGTAATAAAAGAAGAAAGGATACTAAAATTATTCAGACAATGACATGTTTCACACTGAGATTTGTTGTATTATACTAATGAAACAATTACTTTCAGATTTTAAGTGTTGTTTCCTTGTTCGTTCGTCAAACTATATTATCACAGCAGATTTCTTCCTTAAACAGAGGCTTTATTGTCATCTTAATAAGGCTGTGGATTGGTTACACACGTTTTACACATAAATACTTACAATTTGCTAAGTATCCTCCAGTCTGCAATCAATGCGGCTATCAATTGAGGGTTATTAGATTACTCAGCTTTCACTCCTCTAAGAATTTTCAATCAAACACTTTTAACTTCAGTTTTTAGTTGGATAAAAGACTCATTTAAACCTTTTCATTTATTTTAAACACACTACTGAAAATCTGAATGAGATTTAAATTAGATCTTAAATAAATTTTATCACATGATGTATTATTTTACCAGCACTTACTAGTTTCCTCTGCCTTTTTTAGATATTTTTATTACTATTCATTAAACTACTTCGTAAATCTAAATTTACCTTTAGTCACTGTGCAACTTGCTTCTTTTGAGGATTTTGCATCAAGATAATCCTCATTAAATCAAATCCTTGTTCAATTTAGCTTCAGTTCAGCCTGTAAGTTTTCCTAAAATTGCAAAAATCTTATATGTGTTATTAAATTTAGCTTTTTTTCAATGTACAATATGTTTTGAAATATAAAACATAATAAAATAAGAAACATAATAAAATATAAAACATAAAATATCATTAAGACAACTTAATTTTTTCAAAAAAGGCATGCTGGCATCATTTCTGTAAATATAAAGATGAAAGTTTATATGTTTGTGTGTATGTCATCTATACAAATCCTCATTTTTTTCCGATCATGATAAAACTTGCCACACGTGACCTTCGAGACAAGAGGACGGTCAATGTCAACTTTTCAAAGTCCTAAAATTAATTAAATTGTCAAATAAACAAGAATTTGACCTTTCTTCCGCGATATCTTACGAAACGATTATCTCACAAGGATGATACGGATGATTTTTACACCATTTTAAAGTTAAAAAATTTTTCTTTTCAATGACACCACTTTTATTGAGATACGATTTTTCCCTAACTTTAACAAATTTTTAAAATATTTGTAAAGATTTGCCACTTTTCATTGTTTAACTGAAATTCACAATTTTTCAAAGTTTCGAACTGATGTCATTTCTACTAGATTATTCAAATTATTAATTACGCTCAAAACGAAGCTTTATCATTCATACAAATGACTGTAGCACAATACGATTAATCATTGATTGACGATTGAGTTGGGAAAGTTTTTTGACGGGACGTATTGTGTTTTTAAGTCTAACTGCTAATTTTTAATATTTTTGAAAATTTAGTTTATTTTAGCAAACCCAAGAGAAAATTGCACAAGAGAAATTGTTCGTGCATATGTGAAAACGATACCTTAACAACGTAAATTAGTTAACTAAATTTTAGTACGTAATCTTTACACCAAAATTGTAGACCTATATCAAATTTTGGTCTGAAATCGGTCAACAGGAAAATGTCCAAGATGCACTCTCGTGTTCTTAATTATACTACGAAGCTAAACACAAAATTAGCAGTATCGTGTAACCATGCGAGAAAGTCCAGGGGATAATATTCCTGCTACCTTTTATTAACGCTAGTTTTATTTCAAAATTGGAAGAAATTATAAGAGAGAAAAACAGTGTTTTATCAACAGTGAAATTATATAATTATGTAAATGATAAGATAAAATTCTGGATAACCATTTTATGCTTAAATATGCACGCCACTATTTAACATCTACAAAAAAATAAAAATAACGAATCAAAAGTTTTGTATCAACAATTTTTCGATAGATGCAATTATTATAAAATACAGATAAAAAACTTTTTGTGAAGTAAAACTATTTCCAGCGATCGAAATTCTAAATGTCTTCCAAAAGCAAACAATCATTCTTTGTCAATGATTAACTTAGATTCTAGAACACATAAAGAAGGAAGAATTGCAGCTGAAGTTTATTTTTAGTCAACAGCTCAGCAAAAAATATTATTAAGTAATTTTTTCACCTTAATATTTCCGTGGCTTAGCGCTTCAGTGGATACATTCACAAAAAAGTGTAAGAATAAAAAAAAGTTCGATACAAATACAAATTACTTAAAACGGCAAACAAAAAAACCTTTTTCATCAACACGTATTTGATTCAATTATTAAAATGTGTATACAATGCATTTCTAATCATCCCTAAAATCGCAAAGCACAGAAAGTAATTTCCTCTCAGGTATCTTAGTCGATTAGAGAGGTCTTGCTTATTTCCCCTGGAGACCTGCTTTCATTCAAAACCCTTTTTTTTTTCCTTAAAGAAAAGGGTACGTCACATTTAATGTTATCATCTTCAGTAGATTAAGAATTTTTTTATACCCTTTTTCTAGAACAATGCATTATTAAACGCCGCCATTATAAGCGAGTTCTTAACGCATTTCTTTGATTTTTTTCACTCAGTTCTTAAGAAACGAGTCTACAGTTATTTTCTGTTCTTCCGGGGGTGAGAGTAATGAAATGCTGATGAAAAAAAAATTATTTAACTTTTTGCTAATGTCGTACATTAGCAAATTAATGTGTTTATGATAGAGCTTAAAAACAATCAATCAACAATAGAAAAATTAGAATAAATTTAAAAAATAAAAAAAATTTAACTTAAACTTTAAACAAAAACAACAAAAAATTTTTTAAAAATAAAATTTAGATAATAAAATTTAAACAATGTTTGAGTCGCGCGCAATTGCAGCTGTATACAATAAACAAACAACAATGGAAATCAATATCATTCAAAGTAAGCCGAAAAAACAAAGATAAACTCAGAGGGGATCGAAAGAAACAACGAATCCATTCTAGTCCATTTTTTCAAGGGCTAAGGACTTTATTCGAAATGGATTCAAAATAATTGGGAATTTTTTCTGTAAGAAGCTTGCATTGCTCCAAATATAGCTTCTCTGAGCCCGAAATTTCCCAACAAAAGACAAAGGAGATCTGTACATCTAAAAAGCATTATTTTAAAAGAAAGAGGAAAACCAAACACAAACATAAAAACGCTAATAAGATTGGTTTAAAGATATTAGCCATCTGGCTGTTAATATTAGCCATCATAAAAATAAACTTACCCCATACCCAGAATAGAGAAAAAAAATGTCCTCACGCTATCATAATCCCACGCTAACTTTCCGTTAAAATAAATAATCAGCACATTTTTTAAACAGACACTAGAACAATGGCGCCATCTATATTCGAAAAGACAAAACAGAAGGACTAAAAACAGGAATTTTAGGGAATGGAACTATGTAGACATATTAATAAAAAAATGATACGTGATATATTTATGATACATGTGAAAAAGAGTTTAATTATTTAACTAAAGTTTTCCATTTAGTAAGTTTGACCGGTAATATTTAATGCCATCACCTTCAGAAATGTATGCAATATTTCTTATATATAGGATAGGTTTGTATACGGGTTATACCGGAACATGAACTTTAATCCGTGAAAGTGTTCTTCCCTACACTTTCTCGTACACTTTCACAATATGGTGCGTTTTGTGTTTAGTTTCATCGTAATGTGAAGCGAATTAACCCTTTGATTACGGAATTTTTAAAAATATTTATCCAATTTTCCATACGAATGACGCCAATAGGCTCCAAATAAGCCAACTTGGTTGTTTGGAGGTTTTTTTCTTCGAGCGGATATTAAACCAAAGCCTGGGACATAATAGTCGCATAACCAAAAAATATTACATTTTTATGTATGTAACAAAATTATTATTAGTTATTACGCATATATATTACTCTATTATTATTATATATTTACACTATTTCATCAATATTATTGCAAAAACTGTGCATTGCTTACAGATAGATCAAAACTATCAAACATGCACAGAAGAAATGTCTTCGGTAAACAATGGTTTTTTGAGGGAAAACAGGCTGTGCCATATAGGTGACTAAAGATGAAATGTGCACGATTGTTCTTGTTCTACAACTGGGACATATTACAGTGAATTTCAAAGCAATTTTTTTTTTATCTCGGTAGTAGTTTTAAAATGTGGGTGGGGCACATATATCTCGTTAGTAGTTAAATGTTTAAGTATGCATTATGGAAGAGTATCCATTCCCTTTAACGCATTTTCGAATGAGTATGTTCACATACGGAAGGACAAACAGACTTCCATCAGACCGATCTCATTCAAAATTTGGTTGAAATCAACAATTACAGTTTTAAGACCGCATATCAAATTTTATCTGTCTAGCTTGTTGCACTTCTGGTTTATCGTGTCCACAGCGACACAGGAAAAATTCCAAAAATGGTTTTTCAAACTCCGGAGCAGCTGAAAAAGTGCATTTCGAATTCTGAGGTCTTTTATCTCGGATTTTTTTTATCTGTTGATTCAATAAAAACTCGAAGTTCGATCAATATTTTGAAAAAAAAAATGTACGAAGAAATTCTTTCAAATAGTTCAGTTTTGTGAAATTTTTAACTTACATCCAAAGAAAGCGTTTTGTGAAGGAAAACAGCGAGTCAAAAAATACTATCGGGTTCTAAAGTTGTATTCACAAACAACTTTTTCGTTAATGCGTACACGAATTATAAATTTAAAAATTATTGAAAATAATTATGCAGTTATTCTTAGTAAAAACTATCATCTTTTATATCTCTTAATTTGAAAAATAACCATTTGCTAACTTCTATCGGCAATAGGTGAATTTCTTTTTCTGAATAAAAAAATTGTCTTCAATTATTCAAGCTGTTTCCACTGAGACTTTCATTGGATCTTTTATCGAGTTGTGTTTCTTTTAGTTTTTTCAATCTTTTTCTTTTCTAATAAAAGATCGAATTATGTTTAATAAAAAGCGTTTTTATGAACACACTTATTACTGTACTAAAATGCAAAAAAATATATGAATTATTTTCTGCTTTTTAGTTTTTAATTCATGATTTATTATTATAAATATTGTTTAATACTAAAAAAATTATTCAAATTCACTAACTGGTGTCTCTGCTCGTAAAGAATCAAATTTTGATTAAATTAATTCATTAGTTAATAATCAAAATCTGGAGATATTAATAAATTAAAATAGCACAAAGTCATGGAGAACACATAAATTTACTAAACTTCAAAACTGTAGCACATCAAAAAAAGAGTGAATAAGTCGATTGCAAAGTTCCATTTTTTTCAAACATGAAACGTATCGAGTTAAATAAAAATATATGAACAAATATTAACTTCACTTTATATCCAAAGAGAGGGGTCCGTTTCAACTAACAAAATACTAATTAAATAGCAAGAGATTCAACCTATTAATAAAGTTCTGCAGTTAAATGAGAATTATTCCTATCTTGTATACCTTGCCCATGTATTGGAAGAAGCTTAAATGTCTAGTTCATTAGCTAAAATTGTGGTTACGTAAAAAAATTTCTATTATTACAATTTTAAATTCTCCGTTTATGGAACAAAATTGTCTAATAAACAAAGACTTATGCGTCGATTTAAAAAGAGTATAATTCTGCATTCAATGTTACGCTGGAATTAAAAAGTTTACAACACAGAAATAATACAGAGTGCCCAAAATTAAAGTATTCAAAAGTAATGACTTACAGTGAGAGAATCACATATGATTAAGTTATAAATTTTGAGTTGCATTAATGACTGAAATTCCTCAATTTTTTGCAGTTTAATGAAGTTCATGGAGAACGCCATAAATGACTCTGCAGGTAGCCAAACAATAATTCCTTGCAATCTAGTGGCATTTGATGTGTTAGACGCTGGATCGGAAGGAAACGTCCAACCGCTTGACCTTTCAGATCCAGACATAACACTGTTTGATAGGCTTTTCTTTCTGTTAGAGTTTTATTAAAGTGACTTTGTGTGTCAGCAAAATGTTTGCAATTTGAATTATTTCCAATAAGGTGTAAACTGAATTAATTCTGTCCTACTAAGTTTCAAAAGATCGATTACCGTTTGGACATCTTGAGAGCTACTAAAGGTGCTAGCATTGAACTTCAATAGCCTGCAAAGGAACTTGAGTTTTTGCTAGCTTTAATGCAACTGAAATTTATAACTACTCACATTTTGTTCTATCAGTGCCATCCAGTGGCGTAGCTAAAGGGGGCGGTCCGCCCCAGGCGGCACTTCGAAAGGGGCGACAAAATTAGACGCGCAAGAAAAAAATTTATAACTAAGAATACCTGCGCACTAGCTCAGTCGTTATGTCATGTATGTATGTGTTTTACAGATATCCATGACTTTAACACAAGATATCAAATTCACTTCATGGATTAACTTAATGAAATAATCGAATAACACTTCTTATATCATGAATTGAGTCCACATAACAAGGTCCTTACTATTTTGAAGAAAATTAAACATATTCCATTCAATTACCCAGGAAGATCTATTCAACTCAATGGTTGTAGAGTCTACACTAGAAAATAACATAGTTAATTTCTCGATACTTTTGTAGGTAATTGTCGATTTTTCTCCTGCTATAGGTATATTGTCGATATGTGAAGGAAAGACTGATGGTGGACGTGTGATTGTAGATGCTATCTGCAGAGACTGAGGACGTCAAACGACGAATTACGTTACTAAAAAAAAGGTTTTTTTCTGGAATTAACTATTTTTTATTTTGAGATTTATGTGCCCTATGTAACTTGTAAAGGAAGGGCGGTATATTGCAAGTTCGTCCCTGGCAGCAGAAGTTGCAGCTACGCCACTGGTGCAATCCATAACTTTTGAATACTTTTAGCTCGGAAACCATGCTTATATTTAAATAATGCGTTTCATTTATGGATACCTTTAAGCAACAACTGATGTTCTTTATTCGTTAAAACAGCAATTCATGAAACCTTAGATGAGATGATTTCTGGCTAGACAGAGAATTTTCGTTTTCCAACTTCCATACAGTTTCATGATTTATTCTCACTTATTCTGTACTTTTTTTTAATTTCGTGTTCCACTTTCATGCCCATCTGTACAAAAATATATAGAGATGTCTGGAAATCACAGTGTGAATTCTTTTGTCTACGATGTCTAGACATCATATACAATGCTTACTCAAAATACATCACGCATGGTTGTTTCTCGTTTTTGTTGAATACTTCAAGCATTGTACGGAATAACTACATTTTAAAATTACTTTATTTTTTAATTTTTAATTCCATTTTACATCGAATTTAAAATTCCATTTCCTTGTAAAATAATGCATAAACATTTATATTAATTATTAAAGAACGTTCTGTAAGCTGCGGCACGATTATTAGAAGAAAAAAAGAATTCCTTAAGTTTATATACAAATAATATCCATAATTTTACTCGTCATTGTATATAGCTCCTTGCATAATATTTTTGTGTTGATAATATTCTTCCCTTATAAAGCCATCACTATTCATACTAAAGGAGTTACATGTAATGTTTTAATGATGGTAATGGACATTTTTGAATAGTTTCTATTGGTATTGTGTAAGAAATAAATTGAACAATCAATGCATTCTTAAAAAAGGAATTATTTTCCAGAAAATCCAAGACTTTATCTCAAGGTATCAAATCCATTTCATATACTAACTTACTGAAATAATCGAATAACACCTCCTATATCATGAATTGAGTCCACATATCAAGGTCCTTATTTTTTTTTTAGAAAATTAAACATATTCCATTCCATTACCCAGGAAGGTTTATTCAAATCAATAGTTGTAGAATCTACACTAGGAAATATAAACCCACACCGGCCCAGTCTACCAAAAAAGCTCACCAGGGATATTGACAAATCGCCTAGAAATTGTAAACCTTGGTAAGATCAAGAACAATACCTGAACTAGCACTCCATTCCCCATATTTTCAAGCCACACCAATTGAGGACATTTGAGCCTCGATGACAGATTCAAAGCGCTCTTGTCACGGCGGATCAGATGGAATCAGTTCCCGAATAAGTAATGATCGTCCGACTCTGAAACCGAGACTAGGTCACAGAGCAAAAGAGTTTATCAAAGAGTTTGCATTTTTTGTCCAAACTTCCCAATATTCCAATGAGGATTTAGATTTAATGACAAACTTTTTATATTAATGTAATAAAAATAAGCATAACCGGCATAAATATTCTCTCCTCGACTTTCTCATGTACGTCCACAAAAGGGTGTGTTTAGATTTTGGTTTCGTCATATAGTGAAGAGAATCGAGTAAGCATTTTGGGTCTCTTTCTTTAAACGACTGGGTTCAAAATTTGAAGAATACCCAAAATTTCGATGTCAAGATCGTATACCGAGTTTTGTTTATCTACCTCGTTGCGTTTTAGAGTTACACATAAACAACAAAGAAACAGACCGACAGACAGTCAACCAGATGAGGGAATCTGGCCCAAACTTTTAAATAGATCAACCATTCTGGTGATAAAACCAAATGCCAAATTTATTCAGCTAGCTCATTTATTTCGTTTTTGTTATGTTGTTCAGACAGTTCAATATTTCCACATGCACACGGACGGACAGGTAGACAAACAAGTACCTTTGACGAATTTCGTCCAAAATTTGATACAGATTTTTTTAACTAGTTGATCCCGCGCAGAACATCTGCTCTCGGTTATATGCATTCCATGATTTTACTGACGCTTTTAGAGCCAAACTGGCGATTCATCTCTCCAAGAAAATTTTCCAAAACAAAGCGCCAAGTGATGTGAGAATAACAGAAAAGTAGCCAAAATACAATGTTCGCAATAGTAATCTCCATAATGTTCACCTCAGTTTCTGAAATGACACGATTTTATCTTCTTTGACTTAAACTACTTTGAAGTTGATCTAAACTTTCTCTGAATCGCCTAACCCATCTGCTACATTTCTAACTGAACTATTTTGAATAATTTCATTCAAACTTTCATTATATTGTAAGAAATATTGTGAATTCCAGCTTAAACTCATTTCTTTTTCGAGAAAAAGTTCTTTTACACGAGAACGAATATAGTAACAGGCTATGATTATGAAATTATACCTAACATGGAGGAGGCTACAGGTTTTGTTTTGTAAACAAACCAATCGATGCCATCGGAAAAAGAGAAATTAACTTCTTTTCTGGGCCACGTACGTTAGCGTTTTATATATAGAGAGATTTTGGTATAAAGACCACTTGTCATTCATTCGTCTACCTTTTTCGTATTTGTGCTATCGTGTTCACTGAAAGAAGGACATAGTTCCAAAAATGTTTTTTTCGGATTCGGGGAGGTCCTGAAACGTAGAGATGAACAAAATCTCAAGATAGAATTTTTTTTGGCGAATACAATGCTTTCTCTTATACTTCGTATACGAGAAAGTAAAAAGCATATTAAATATACTACTATACTCTAAGCTTATATACTTATTAGCACACTATATACTCTATTAATACTAAATATACGAAAAAGTCAAAAACAGTTTTATTTCGATTCTCCAAAATTCATTTAAAAAAAGGGATATCGATATTATTTTTAAAAAATAATATTCACTTGTTTTATCGCTTTCTAACTTCAACTAAGACCTAAATTAGGTTTGTGACATTTCAAACTATCTGTTTCATTTACCTGCAAAATCTGTGATATATCACCAAATGTGTTTAACAAGTAAATTCTAATTCCAGCTATGAAACGTAAAAGATGTTTTATTCATAGCGACACTTTTGTTGAATATTAATGAGCCAACTTCTTAAGCTCCTGGGAAGAGTCCTTACGAATCGGAAGATTCAGAATATGGAGATCTTGACAGAGATTACGTAAATCTTTTACAAATTTTTCTTATTATCTTGCAAATATAATTGGATTTTAATGTATTATTTCGGTCGAAGGAGTAAATATTGCGTCAGTGTAAAGGTTACGTTTCCAATTAAACCCTCGAAGGTAAACTGAAATTGAAGAAATATTTTTAGTTTGTAAAGCTGTTTTAATCACACATAACTGGTTAAAAATTCGTATTTAATATTTTTTTCAATCTTATTTTTTAAACTGAATTGTTTAGCACGATTTCCATTGTTAAAATTTTTCATCAATGAAATCTAATTGATGGCGGCAAAAACATTTTCATTGTAAATTATTTTTTCGCATTTACGTTAAAAAGTAATGTTTAAATGCATACAACAAATTCAAATTTTTGGCTGATATTAATAAAAAAATACCTCCAAAAACATAGAAACAATCAAAACGTACGAATAATTAGTTTAAAATTAAATTTTACATAGATTCAAGTAAATTTGGAAGCGAAAAATAAGTTATAAAAAAATTATTCCTTTACCAGTATAATATATCATATGAAAAATAAGAAGTAATTGTTGTTAGAAGTTTCTGACATACCATTTATATAACAGTGTACTCAATAATCAGTAACTTTAATTCTGTGTGCTCAAAATAATCAAATGTTTGTGATTGGTTTCCTTGAAACTATTCCTACAGTTAATTTGCTAAGTTCTGCAACAATATAATTTCTATAAATTTACATATTCAGTAATATTACATAGGAGCGAAAAACGTTCAAATTCTAATTTTTAAGCAGGTAATATGGGCTAAAATGAATATGCCTCATTCTATCCAATTACACTTCGTTCTGAAGTTAAAGATAAGAAATTTCCTTACCTGATGTTGCATTTATCCACAAACATGCAACAAATTTTTTTTAAAAAAATGAATAACTACTTTTTTATTCACAGCAGTGTTAACAAGATATTTGAACCTTCCCCTTCGCAGATGTATCGTAGGTAAACGCTCTTTTCGACGCATTCGATATTTTAACTCTCCAAAAAAGCTTGCTAGTGTACAGTTTGCTAATTAATTTAAGTAATTTTATTACGTTAATCAAAAAGGTTCTTGTTGACATTCATTACTACCTCGGCTTCATCCCATCCGTAAAATGGTACACAAGAACTGTGAATATACAGGAGTACGGTTTCAAATAAAACTGCAATCCTTGGCAAAATTCCACATTCCCACACATCGATTTTGAAGTAAACCTCATTAGAGTCAAAAAAAATTCTGCAACGAAAGAAAAAAAACTAATGGCACACTATTTAAAGAAATAAGAAAATCGGCTTATTTACTTAGCCAATAACATAAAATTCCCAAAGGTGCGCCAAAGAAATTGGTTTTCCAACCAACATCTCTGATGTCTACCACGGCATGACAGGCACGTTCTGGGTGTCTTCATTTTAAAGTAGAAAAAAGAAGTATTCCGTCTTGAAATCCATTTCATTTTTTGAATGGGGGAAAGAATATAAGAAAGAGATGGAAATGAAGGAAATTACTTTGAAGGCTTTCAGAAAAGAACCAAATACTTGTGAGGACACCAGACTACATTTCGTTTCGTTAAAATCCATTATTTATAGCAATCTTTCTTGTCATTTGATTTCTACTCTCTGGAGACGAATCAACTTTAAACATAGAGATTTAAACATAGTTTTTAGATGGAGGAGGAATAAGTTAGAAATAAACCACAAAAATACGTAGTAAAAATGGATTTGTATTAAAATAAGGAAACTTTTACAAAAATGCAGTGATTATTTCTTCATTACATCCATTTTATAAAGTTTTATGTTGCATATTTTTTTAGGAAATAGCTCAGTTCATCTTGATTCAAACGATATTCGTAAAAAAAAGCAGAAGATTGTTTTACGGAATATGAAAAAAGTAATCACGCTCTGTCTGAAAAAGAAATCTGATCATGTTTAATAAAGAGGTAAAAATATGTTTTTGCTATAAATTCAGAAACAGAAATTCTTAAACAAATCGCTCCAATTACTTTTTTCAACCCTTTTCTTCAGAACACTGAATCTTACATATTTTATTAGTGAGAAAATAAATTGACTCTAATAAGCCCCTAATCTTGATATGAACGAAATTCATGGATGAAGTTAAAAGTTACTATTTTACAGTGTAAAATAAAAGCGTAGTTTTTATTTAACAGATGAAAATAGTATAGAACAGACTCTGATGAATTGATAGCATACATTCTACAGAATGGTATTTAAAAGCATTAAAATATTATTTCCTGCTTTTTAGTGCCATCCTTTAGTTGTTCTCTTTTCATTGCAGGAAATATGAAAGTATTACATTTTATTATAGTACACTTATAATATACTATTAATAAGTATATTATATAGTATATATTATAATATATAAGTATATTATATAGTATATATTATAATATATAAGTATATTATAATAGTATAATTATAATATACTTATCTAGTAACTATGCGACGCGTTGAAGAAAGTATATAAAAAAATCTATTAGTTTCAAAGTTCATCAGAATAAATTAAAAGACTCTTTTGTGAGAGTGAGTACGAGTGGCGTTCCATTTAATTTAATGTTACAGAATGAGTTTCCGTGATCACGCCTCTGAATTTGTTAAATTCTATTGAGGTAATCTGAAATGACAATACAACCAGGTGAATGCTATATATTTAAGGTATTATTGTAGCTGTGGAGGCACAGGAAGTAAGTACAATATGCAACCGAATGTTCATGAACAAAATCTTGGCAACTTAAGAAACCTGCGCCAAATTTTATTCATGTTTGCTTACGCCAAGTTGCTGGTAATCAGCAGTCAAGAAATAAAATTTTCACTATACTTGCCAACAGTCAGATCCAAATCCTTAAAAATCGGATTTGCCAACTGTTAGATTGCAAAAATTGCATCTACATCATTTTTCGGTTTTATCAGTATTTTTAATTATTTAATTCTTCGCCACCAAAGTTTATTTCATCTCTTGTGTTCTTAATTATTTACTTTGTATTCGACTTAATTATTATTTGTCTTAACTTTTGATGTTGTTTCCATTAATTTATCAACTTTATTAATTTATAAATCTAAATTTTTCAACGGGATTATTTCCTCGCCATCTTGTTTCGCGTAGGAATATGTTGTTATCAGGTTTTGGCGTCTCTGGCTGGAGTTTTTTTGCGTTATGTAATTTTAGATTCTTTTGTGCTTGACTGAACAAGAAAGAGGTGTGTTTTTCCACCTGCGGGCTCCTGGAGGCCGTTGGGCCTTCAGAGTGCTTGCCCCTGCTTTTATACTGATGGTTCCGGTAAAATGGTAAAGAAATTAATCTGCCAGAATTTATCATGTTTATCTAAAAAAATGTGAAGGTGGTTAAAGTTTGATTAATGATAACCGGATCGTGCTCGTGATGTGTTTTTCTTTGCTCTTTTCAAGTTTGGAATGGAAGCCGTTAGGACAGTTTTGCGTTCTTCTTATAATCTATTTAATCAACGGGCTGAGATTTTGACGACTTACAACAATCAGTAGATTGAGTGAACCTATTTTCATGCTTTTAGTCATACAGTTTCAGTAATTAGATAAATGACTCAACCTACCATACCCTGCAATAATGGATTGCAGCACTGAACAGCCTGCCATTCGATAGCTTCCATTATATGATGATTGTGTAAGTGATGAAAGAGCTGCTCAAGCATTGTGGGGATAAAATTTTCAGTGCCTTATTACATTGCCTGCTGTGTGTGTGTAGCTTCATGTTGAGAGGTAACAATTCCTCTTGAAGTTTGTACAAAAATTTGATTATGCATTACCACTATCAGTGTTGCTACCAAAAGATTCAAGAAACTTGTGTCGCGATGCTGAACAGTACCTGTTAATCATCAATCAATTTCAGTACTTATCATTCTCATAGTGGCCACTGTGAATAAAGTGAATGTTTTCTCATTTAATAATTTGATGAAGAAGTTTGCAAATTATATATATGTATATATGCATATACATCATTGTTAAATACAAAATGTGTTCGAGTTGTGAGTTACTTAAATTTTATTTCTATTTTTCTTAACTTAAAATGTTGTTGGCAGTAATTTTCTAAATTAAAAATTGTTAAATAAAAAGGATTTAAATTCAAATATTTTGATTCTGTTTTAATTTCTCTAATTTGATTTCACAATTTGCAATGTACTAAGTTTTTTCAGATGATTTAAATTAGTGGCTAGGTTTTTCAGGTCTGCAAAGGTAGGTGATGTATATGAGTATAGCTAGAATTGCTTATCATTGAGTTTTATATTTCAGTACCCAGTATTGATTTGATAATTGATATCTATATATATATATTTATATATATATATATATATATATATATATATATATATATATATATAATAAACTAAATTTTATCATTGGGCACCTACCTTGCATTAATGTTTCATAATAATCCTAGCAACCCCATCCAATATAATAACTTTGGTGGCGAAGAATTAAATAATTAAAAATACTGATAAAACCGAAAAATGATGTAGATGCAATTTTTGCAATCTAACACCAACTGCTCTCTCCTGCTTCATTCTTTCATTGATTACGAAGTTCAACAATCAACATCAACATGATTATAATATGATAATGCTCAAACAATAAATTCTTTAAAATATTCCCCAAGACAGAATCTTTCTAGTGATACCATGGACTCTTCTGCTATTATTTAAGTTTTCTTGTCAAAATTTTTCTTTTTCTCTAGGTTGCTAAATTTCTTTTAATTTTTTTCTGGTATGCTTCCACTTCATGTCCATCTAAACATATTACAATGTATCATAATGATTCTAGATATGGGGGCATGAAGTGGTGTTATATATATACACTATTTGATCAAAAGTGTCCGGACACTTTCAAACTTTCACATTTTTTAGAATTTCTCTTGAGAGGCTAAACCAACTGCCCTTGAACTTCGACCATGTAAAGAATAGACTCTAAGTAACATCTTACAATGAAGATTCAGTCACGAGGGGAATTAGGGGGATCACCAGAAATATAGGGCACTGTGTAAAAATTTGGAATAAATACTTTGAAAATTAGTGAAAATATGAGTACATGTAGTAAATATTTTTTTTTACTGCGCATGTGAGAAACGTAGCATAATTTTAATTTCGTGACTTCAAAGCCAGATATGTAGGGCAACTTATATAAAAATTCCAGTCGAATGCCGTTAAGATTTAGAAAG
>BGPR01024757.1:0-18664 GCA_013235015.1 Araneus ventricosus | reverse complement strand
GCTTTATTACATGTATCACATGCAAACGGTTTCTCTTTCGTATGTGTGCGTAAGTGTGACTTTAATTGACCTCGTATACCAAATTTTTTAACACAAAAGTCGCATGCAAACGGTTTCTCTTTCGTATGTGTAATAAAATGTTGTTTTAAATGCGACTTATCAGAAAATGCTTTATTACATGCACCACATGCAAACGGTTTCTCTTTCGTATGTGTCCTTAAATGCCTTTGTAAACTCTGCTTATAAGTAAAGGATTTATTACATACATCACATGCAAACGGTTTCTCATCCTTATGTGACATTTCATGTCTTTTTAAAGCCGGCATATCATAAAACGCTTTACTTCCTACATCACATGAAAACGATTTCTCTTTGCTGCGCGAAAGTGTACTTTCAATTCATGCCGCACAGAAAATGTTTTAATACAAAAATCACAAGCAAACGGTTTCTCTTTTTTATGTGTCTGTAAATAGTGTCTTCAAGCCGACTTACGGCTGAATGGTGTGTCTTTCGTATGTGTCTGTAAATGTTCTCTTACAGACGACTTATAAGAAAATATTCTATTACATAAGTCACATGAAAATGGTTTCTCTTTTGCATGCAACCGTAAAAGAACCTTTAATTTACTCCGCATAGAAAATTCTTTATTGCAAATGTCGTACGCATGCGTTTTCGTATGATATACACAATGTCTCATCAACTGATTCTACGTAGAAAATGTCTTTCAGCAAATGCCACATGCATGCGGATTCTGGTTCGTATGAATTAGATAACGCTTCTTTAAACTTTGTAGCTCAGAAAATACATTGTACTACATAAATCACAGGGGAATGTCTTCTCCATTGTGCAAGTAATAATATTCTGTCTTTTTTTTATTATTCGTTATGAATACTTCTAGATCTTGTCACAAGTGAGCAATATCTCCTTGCTTTAAATCTGAAAACGACTTCCTGCAAACTAATTTTCTTACTGAATATCCGGTTTCACTTTGTACAAATCAAAAGATAAGTCTTTAAATGTGTTTGCTGGGAATATGCTTTACTAAGTGAGTCATATGCATAAATTTTCTCTTTTTGTATGCGTAGAAATATATATTCACAATTCGGTATTATTGAAAAATAAACAATATAACATAAAATATAGAAAAATAAAATAAAATAGCACACACCTACAATTTTAAATATATTTACTGGAGAATTATTCTTTATTTCATTTTGCTGGATTCCATTGAAGACAAGTCGTATTTTGCAGCCTATATCTGTGGATATGGAAATGGTCACACATTCTAATCGTTGCCAATTTCCTTTGTAAATTGTGGCGATTCTGTAGCCGTTCTCTTTGTCAGGCACACTTCATTCGTCAAGTTGCTTCGCAATACAACTTCGGAAACTAAAAGAAATAAGAGAACTGATGAAATTATTCACACATTACCACTGAAAACTGTCAAAAGTATGGAAACGTTAAAAAAAGTCTTGTGGCATCATCGCGGCATATGTCAGTATCTCGAATTGTAATTGCATGCAGATCGGATCCACCCCCTTTGAGATGTCATCTATTGACCAATAGCGAGAAGCCTGTTTGGAGTATTTAAAGATGACGATTACTTCTTTTCACTATCTTCTTTTTTTGTACCATCTTACCGCTAGCGTGTTTAATGATGTTATGATTTAATTTAGGATTCTAATTTAGTTGTTGTTATATTAAATTTGTTATGTAGTAGTCTTTCTTTGACCGTGTCACCAGCTCTGTGTTTCCCACAATGGAGTACTTCTGATATATGTGAATACAGGCATGATAGGTTGGGAAGCTGAGTAGTGAAAGTGTCAATCGTTCTACGTACCTTGATGCCTCAGCGACTAGACCAGTAAATCTCGCTTCTACATATGATGTTAATTTGACTTAACCTTGACGTAGGCCTAGAAGTTATACTGGTGATCCGAGAATCCCATCGTGAGCTACACTGGTGATCTGGAAAATTTCATTGTGTGTTACACTTCCGAGTTCAATTTTCATACTGGGAATTTTCACCGTATCCTCAGCTTGAATTACATCGGAAATATTGCAGTGATTACTCGTTTCACACTTCTGTTCTTCAATCATCTGCGTTCGCAGTGACTAAAAGATGCAGTGCCTTCAACTTTGAAGTTTGTAAACACATTCCTTTTTTCCACCGTTTCCTGATTTTGGATAAGTAAAGTCTTGTGTTTATTCTCCTGACCGATTACCCATCCCTCAATGATTGCATGTTCTGACCGGTTATTTATCTAAAGTAGGATAATTTTAAAATTTTCATTTATCATTGTGATTGTTTTTTTTTTATTATTATTATGCCTGAAACTTAAGCCGGAAGTATTGCCTAGTGTTGAGCAAGATTCTCAACTTTTGAGAATTGCATTCAAGGCTAAAGTTTTTTTGGGAAAATGATCTGGAGCCTTGGTTCTTTCAGGTCGAATCACAATTTGTGATTGATAGTATTTCCAATGACTCAACCAAATATCATGTGGTTGTTGCTGCTTTAAATTCAAACAAATTATTATGTGTTAGAGACATTCTTAAAAATCCGCCTCTTGAGAATGCATATATTGCACTTAAGGATAAGGTTTTGTAACAGTTCGCACACGCTAAATTCAACTGAGCGTTTCCTGGACTCCAAAAGGGAGCGAATGTAAAAATTCACCTTTTCGATCTTTTAGTACAATAAAAACGCTCCTTAAAACACTTTTATTTTCAAAACCCAGTTTCGTCTGCTTGCCCGCCAAGTAACTGATAACGGAATCGGAATACGTTGAGCTCATTCGTCCGTTTGGTAGCGTTTTATAATTACTGTTTCAGACACAAGGGGTGTCCGAAACATCACATGACGATTTGGCGCCTTTCCTTATCTGTGTTTCTACACAGGCCCGATAAGACAGGGGGACATTTTTTTTTATTATTTTAGCCAGCGTCGTTCTTATCAGTGGAAGCACGTTAAAATGAATGGAAGTAAAGGAGATTTGCTTTACGGCAAGTTACATTTTCAAATTCTAAAACTGCCCTTTAACATATTTCATAGTCAAGAATCTGTCCAGATATTTTTTATATGACTGGTATTATATTTATGCACATTCTGCAAAAACTTTGTTAAATGAACTAATTCCATTATGAACATATCCCTGACATATATTATACTTGAATGCAAATATGAAAATTCCCGAGACATTAAAAATAATAAGAGATATCTTCATCCTGAATACACTATTTTATGACACTTTATTTTTAGTAAATTATATATCAATAAAGATTATCCATTAGAAAGTTCAGGAAGAAATATATAATAATGAAAATTAATTTCATCCACTATCATATTAATCACACTAATCTGTGAATGCATGTTTTAAATGTGTTAATGTTTAAGTTGATTGTAGCAGTAATAGATAAAAGAATTTTAAAGTAAAAACTTGCATCCCCTAATTAAAAAAATTTAAACTGATAGTGAAATGAAATGCATAGTGTCTATTATTTTTTCATTATTTTAATATTTTGGACATTATCTAATAATTATAAAGTATCTATAGTTTCCATAAATATTTTCTTTTGATTTATGTTTTATTTGGGATAAAATGTGTTCTCATCGGAATAACTTCCATTAATAAGTTTTGACGTACAACTTTGGGAGAAAAAAAATTGCAAAATTTAATTTTCCTGCCCACAAAATGTTTGCTTTTTGTCAGACTATTCTAATGAAAGTTAGTTATCTAAATTATATCTAATACATATAATATAATGAACATTATATCTATGCACATTCTGCAAAAATTTGGTAAATGACCTAATTCCCTTTCGAACATATCCCTGGCATAAAATTATACTTGAATGTAAATTTGAAACTTCCTGAGACATTAAAAATAATAAGATATCTTCATTCTGAATACATTGTTTTATGCCACTTTATTTTTTAGAAAATTATTTATCATTATAGATTATCCATTAGAAAGTTCAGGAAGAAATTTAAAATAATGAAAATTATCTTCATCCAATATATTAATCGCACTTATTTTTATTTATATCACTTATTATATTTTTATATATACATTTTTAGAATGTTAATGAGAATATCTTAATCAATCTGGATTTCTTCTTATAGATTTACTTTCCATTGAGATCATTAAAATGTTTTAAAAAGTTTTATCTCCTATTGATGTACCAGTAACCTAACTGATCAAGTCAGTTATAAACATAAAACTAGTTTTTATTATTATTAATTGTGCATTGGGATGAGTGTTTTTTAGTTTCATTTTTCCACAATTAGAATATTGGGGGGGGGGGGGAGTAGATTTTTTTGGGGACAATTAGCTTTTTCCATTCCTCTCGCATCTTCATACTTCCCTATAAGAATGTACTCTACATGTTGAACTCGGCGCTGTAGGGTAAATATCTTTTTATCTTTTAAGAAATTTGATTTTTTTATTTTAGGTTATGCTATTTAATCATCGACATTGACATATATAAAATGTCTGGAAATACTTGTTTCAAATGCCAAAAAGTTGTTGCAGACAGATTCTCTGAAGAAGTAGATGGTATGACTGAATAAATAAAATTCATCTTTTCCATTGCAGAATAGTAATGAATTTGTTAACAAAGTTATATAATGCATAACTTCTTTACTAAATATCATGGTTTTTTCATAGAAGCATAACTGTGTTTGTGTGAACTAATTAAAAATTATATGTTTAAGAAAATCCATCTATTAGTGACATAATATCGCTGTAAATGCTTTGGAACTTACAGTAAAAAAATTACGCAATTTTTTATGAATATTTTTATTTCTCTCATTCATAAAGAGTTAACTTTTGCTTTAGTTTAAAATTTTGCATGCCATTGCTTGGCTAGTAACTAAAGAATCTTACTGTAACTTTTATATAAGTTATTTTTAATTACATTTGGAAGATTACTAATTGAGGTCATACTTCATAGTTTAATTGCTATGCCTTTGCCTTAGGTTTACAGAGGTCCTATGATATACTTCAAAACAAAAAGTTAAATATTGTATAAAAATTTTCAAATATGTGTGCAAAACAAATGGATGTGTCTCATCTTAAAAATGATAACAATTACAGTGATACCTCGAGATACGAGTTTAATTCGTTCCGTAACCTTGCTCGTATGTCAATTTGCTCGTATCTCAAAGCAATTTTCCCCATTGAAATTAATTGAAATTCCATTATGTTAATCCGTTCCAGCCCCAAAAATGCTACCCCTAATTGTTTTTGTTACGTGTTTTTGAATAAGAAAAATGTATTTATAAATGACAAATATTGTATAAAAACATAATAAAGAGAATGTAAAACAAAAAAAAAACTGGTTTTATAAAGTGTACATACACCATACCGTTCCTCGTATCTCAAATGTCGTTCGTATTTCAAAACAAAACTTCGCTGCTCAACAGCGCTCGTATCTCAAATAACTCGTATGTCAGGGCACTCGTATCTCGAGGTATTACTGTATAATAGAATGATCTGCGGAGTATGTGACAAGACCTAATTCCAGAATTTGTTCAAAAAGTTCATTCAAAACCCTTTTTCACTGTTCTGTATGTAAGAATAGTTAAACCACTAGTTCGTTAAAGATATTTACAGCAAATTTTTAACTTGAGATGTTTATATGGAAACAAAAACTAATTGTTAAAAAAATTCATTTGAACAATGTCCTTCACTATGCTGCAAATTTTTTTCTTTAATTAAATAATTTATTTTGCAGGTTTCAGGAGATCAAAGGCTTCATTGTGTAATCAAGGAAAACTATATAAAAACCTTTTGTAATTAAATTATTTATTTAGAAGTTTATTTGTGAAAAATATTTGAAATATTTCATTTCATAATTGCATTTACACAATAATAACTGTATAAAAAGCAGTGAGATTTACTCTTTTGTTAGTGATATATCTTTACTAGTGTGTGTTTATATGTTTACTAGTCAGGAATGGTTGTGTATGAAAACTTATCAGTTTAGAAATAGAGAAATGTTAGATTTAATTGCAAGTGATTATT
Source organism: Araneus ventricosus (assembly GCA_013235015.1). NCBI lineage: Eukaryota > Metazoa > Arthropoda > Arachnida > Araneae > Araneidae > Araneus > Araneus ventricosus. Next base: position 12,638 of record BGPR01024757.1, on the reverse strand, counting down.
TTATGTGATATTTTTATATGAATTTCACCAAAATATAACTACAGGTATTTTATTCAGAAGCATCAGTTTTATTTGTAAGTAATTGAAGATTTTGCTTTTGAAAAGAGTCATAAAATCCACATTTGCCATGTATGCAAAGATTAGGAAAAAGAAATAATGAGCTCTCATTATTGGAAAATTTGTTTTTGCATAAGTATAGCAGAAAGAAATTTACAAAGGAAATGGCTATCTTTTATAATTTATTTGATTACTAAGTGAGATCTTTATTGTGGCGGGCGGGGCGTTAACTTTTATGTGTTTATTTGTGATTTTGTTCATTGTAAATAACTGAATTTGTTTTCGGAAATCTGCGTAATAGGTAGAAATAGTTCTATATAGAAAATTGCACCTTATTGGTTCACAAATAGTAGAATGTTAATTAATTTTAGTTAGAATTTTACCAAAACGTAAAATTGTATGCAAATATTAGGAATCACATTTTTTAAGTGTGCAATGTATTTAAATAAATTTGACCAAATTAACTAGTTATTGGTCGAGAAATAATGAGCTATGTTTGATTGCTAGTGAGAGTTTAGTGTGTAATATTTTTGTTTGGATTTTATCAAAATATAACCACATACACACAGCAATTGGTAAAAAATTGTAAGTTTTTCATTTTTTTAAAGGTAATTTTCTAATGATTTGTGCAATTGAGTATAAATGTAGTAGTTAAAAATTCAGATACTTTCTTAATGTATTTAAAACTGCCTTTACACAAATAACATTTATACACTCTAGTGACTTACATTTTGATTTCATGAAAATATAGTATAATAATTTTAAATTTAATTGTAACACATTCATCTTCTTTCTCTTCAAATTTATTTTAAGCTTTTAACCCATGTGCAGGTCCGATCATCTTTATTCGGTACTTATAATCTATATATATAATTCTCTTACGTGGTGACAAAAAAGGGTCGAATTTCTTAGTCACCGTTTGGCAACAGCTCGCAAGTTTGTTTTGTTTATATCGATTCGGCGATTGTAGCTTGAATTGATCCGAGACAACGAAATTTTTCAAAATAAGTTTAAGCCGAGCAGATTCAATTACAAATCGAAATTGTCAAAAAAGAGAACTGTTGAACAACTGAAACTGTTGAGGAATCTTTCCTAAGACAATCCAATCTGAATGTACAAAATAGAGTCAGCATTTCTGTGTATGGAAAGAAGTTCCCGTTCTTTTATCTATGTAGCGGAGATTTTCTCATAATTATTTCTGTGAAAAAAAAAGCATGTTTAAAATTTTGGTATCAAAAGCAAGAATTTTAGAATTTTTTTTTAAATTTTGAAAAAAGGCTGTTTTGTTAATGCTATGAAGGAAAAAGTAAATAATTATTATGGGTTATAATTCTAAAAAGTGAATCTGAACATATTTAGAGTCATTTGTCAGTTTAAAGTGTCCTTTCTAAGCAAAGAGTTTGTGAAATGGGTTAACTCATCTTTAACACATAAATATCTACCCAGCGAGAAAAGTTATATCTTTCTTGACTAAATAATTATTGCAGAGAGTGTGCATATGTGGAGAAGCTTTGCTGAGCAACAAGTCATTGAAAAGTGTGGATATTTAAAAGTTTGTTGGAATGAAGTCAGGGCTAATGAAAGTGTTAAAAAAACATTCAATTGTGTGTACTAAGAGGTTTTAAGTGCCTGATTTCTGAATGATGAAAAACATTTTTATTTGTAAACATCTTATCATACATTTTAGCATTCAAATTTCTTTTTAACATTTACATATATATGGTATAAAGGTAAAATTTTAGTTATATAATTTGATTATTTAGTTTTTAGTAATTAAAAGTTTAGATTTTAAAAAAGAATTTAGTTAGAGCTTCCTACTATTCAAATAATTTAAATTTACTTTTAGTAATTAATGTATTTATAATTTCCTATTAATAGCAGGCACTAATAACTGTACAGCGAGCGAAGCAAGCTGGGATCACGTAGTGGTCCCAAAAGAATCACAGCGTGATTCTTGGGGGTTGACGAGCGGAGCGAGTAGGGGGTGTAACCCGCTAGTAAGTTATTATTCTGTAATTTATCATCAGTTCGATTCTTTTTCATTAAGCACTTTTATAAGATTTGTCATCTTGGTTGTTATTGTAGGAAGTGTAATACTTGGTTGTACTACAGTGAATTTATGTAAAGATGTATTTTTATGTTGTAATAAAAGTTTAAAAATACTATGCTGGATTTTTTCAAAATTCTGAATACTTTAAGTGATGTATTAAGGACAAATAACTGGTGCGTTGTGTGCTCTAGATGTTTTCAAAGGATAAATGGGTTCTTGATATTTCGGGCTTAAAAAACAAAATTGAAAATTATTCATTAATGATGAAAGGAGAACACTGCATAACAATACTTAATTATAATGTTACCAAGGCCAATTTTAGTTACAAAAACACACTATATAAATTATATTTAGATAAAAAATTTATACGTGAAATCAATAGTAATCTATGGATTATATTAGGACGCTTTTTAAATATTTTATAATTTTCAAAATCATATCTGTTTAAAATTATGTATTTAAACATAGTATATTCACAGAAGGCTCATAAAAAAATCTATCTAAATGCTATAACAATTAATTCCACACCTATTTATATGCAAATAACATTTATGTGTACATAAATGATTATCCAGCATCAACCGCAAAAAAATGTATATATAAATAAATAGACTTTTAAGGAGTATAGGCATCTAATTATTAACAAACTAAAACAAACACATTAAAATTAATTGCATGAAAGTTTTTTAAGTTACTAGATATTAGCTCTATAAACTAGAAATTTTCTCTGCATGAAAATCAAATCAACTAGAATTCATTTTTACAATTGAATGTTATTTACACTACAGCTGTACAGCTTGTCAACAGATAAAACTAATGCACAAAAAAAATTATCACTATTTTTACAAATATTACACAGTCTATAAAAATGATTTATAATTCTTAACATGTAAAATACAAATTTAAAAAATATTTCTGTAATAATATTACAGATATTAACTGGTATTTAAAAAAAAGTCCATGTAGTCAAAAGGAAAATACCATGTATTGTTCTTGAAGTATATAACTTAATGTTACTTTCTCAAATGCAAGGCCACATTTGCCTTCAACTCTTTGAAGCATGGTGGGTTATTTCCTGAACCACTCTGAAAGATGCAGCATTCTTGCTGAATAGCACTTATTATAAAAACCATACAATAGCAAAAACACACAGATTCATTTTTAGGAATTGAAACAAATTAATAACACCATTTTCCAGCTTCCTAAAGCACTTCATCAATCCTTACACTGACACGTGTACAACAATGCATCTTATTGTCTTCCTTGGCCCAAAAGAGTTAAGTAAAATGCAAATGGCATAACTTTCAAAAAAAAAAAAAATTGTTACAAATGAACAAAAATAAAACATTTGAAAAATTTATATATAATATTATGCACAATACATGTCGATAAGAAATAACTTAATTATAAAATATAGTTGCTTGAAAATAATGAATCATTATGTTCCTGAAAATGCACTTTGAAAATTAATGAATATATTTCTTAAAAATGCATTTTTTAAAAAATATATAAGGAATATGTGCAATTAATAGAATATCCTAAATCCAAGCAAATAAAACTGAAATAACAATTTCTTTATATGTTATTGAAAGCCAAACTACTGAATAAATATTCTCTGAATTTTGCTCACAAATACTATGAAGCATAAGGTTTTAGGAAAGTCTCAAAACGATCAATTTGCTAATTATATTTTATTAATTAAAAACTAGGTTTCTACTAAGCATGCAAATTTCAAGCTGTTCGGTTGAACAACCTAGAATGCCAAACAATATCAATAGCCGACAGAGAAAATATGATCCTTTGATTTTTAAAAATTGTTTGGTTCATCTGATAATCTGATTTTAATGAAAAAAATTATATAACATGATAAAAGGATCTTCTGTTTCATAATATTTACATAAAAGTACTTTTTACATTAAAAATATTGAAAGTATTTTTATCCTGAATAATGCTGACTATATCGGCCAGTTTTTCAATATAAGAAGGTCAAATTCCATATACAATTTGTTTCCTAAAAGATATAATAATAAAGATATTAAATTTAACAGCTTTAATTGCAAAGTCAAGACTTTAATTACACAGTAATAGACGTAGATAGTAAACGAGCAAGGCCACTCAACTATCAAGATAATTTTGCCAAGCCTAAAAGTTGATGAACAATCATCCCTAAAGCTATAAATGTTTAATAACAATTTTTTTAAACCTCAATGATGAGAATATCTCAGACTATTTACAATATTTTTCTTTGTATTTTTTATGGCAAGAGATTATTATGTGCAAGATTAATTATTTACTATAAAAATTTTAACTTACTTGGTTAGATATGGAGGAAATCATCAGATATCCCAAAAATTCAAGCCAAAGAGTTGCCCTTTGGTTCATCGAGATTGGTGTGATATCATGAGCATTGTAATGAGTAGAAGAATTTTCACTACAGAATTTAACTATCAAGGAGGGAGCATTCAATATTTGAAGAATTTCATCTCTTCCACTGAAAGAAAAAAGAATGAAGATGGAATAACTGATGATTGATTCCCAAAAAGAAGACCAATATAAGGCGTGTTTTTTTATCATTTTCCAAAAAAAGTAGCTTGAAGAAGTAAATTAGAGTTGGTCTCAAACTAAATATATTACATGAATAAATTTATTTTTTTTTCTTTTTAGGATAATTTGATCCATGCCTTCTTCATAACAGCATTTCTTCGGTTCTGATCAGCAAATTTCAAACAGCGCGCATTGTATGGATCTGATATTTTGCAGGTGTTTTCTTAATAAGCTTTGAATTCAATGTCTGCATCCTTTTCTTTTCCATTTTCAAAATCTGCTGGTGTAATTTTTAATTTTTTCAATGCTTATAACATAATAACATTACAGAGGAATGCATGTTACACTTACTTATTTTAGAATTCTGTTTTTACCTTCTTAATGTATCTAACTAGCTGAACATATGGAAGAGGAAAAATAAAAACATTGCACGAGCTACAAAAAACTTTAATGCTCTGAATCCTCAATGGCTGCGTTACGCTAATCTCTGAGAGAATATTCAATTCTTTCATTGTAGTAAATGTTCCGATTGGTCAAAAAAATAAAAATTTTACAACTGTTCTGTATTAACTAATGCACATCGATCTCAAACAGAACAATGCATTTTTTAACACTGAATTTATAATTTTCTTTAATAACTGACAGAAATATTTTCCAGACATGAAAAACAAACTGGAATGACATCTTTACATCTTCTGCAGGATAATAGGACAAAATATTTATATTGTAATGGATTCAAGAGATGGAAGAATAACACATCAAAAATACTTAAATGGCATCTGACAAGAAAAGGTACTTCCAATACAAAAAATGATGCTACTAAAAAATAAATAAGAGTGTACCTTTAAAATAAGATAATCTTGCAAGAATTTTCAGAAAAAGTAAATATTTACAATGGCTAGATATATTTTTTTCAAAATATATATTATTTTTTTTTCAAAGTGTATTCTTAAAAAATAATAACTTTCTGCGTTCCATTTTTTTTTTATATATAACTGACATTTTCCCTAGCTCTGTAAGAAGATATGCCTATGTAGAAATATTATTTTGTCTTCATTTTGAAAACATTAAAAAACAAAACATTATTTGAAACTTTCAAATCTATTTTCTTAAATGCAGATAATTCCTGATTAAAATCCAAAATATAATTTAAACAGTTAAAAAACGAGTCAAACTTCATTATAACAAAAATTCGAGGAGTGTTCGGAACGGATGGATCCATTAGTTCTCTATAACCGAGGGTCCACTATATCCACATGTTTCTATATTGGCTACACTAAATAATTCTTAAATGCATTTCTCTATTGAATGAATTAATGGCACTGAATTGCAATTAGTAACAGACAATAATAAGTTTAAAAAATTTTTTTATTAAAAATTAAACAGTTAATTCATTGTACTAAAATTTATTTCTCTAAAGTATGAGAAAAATGAAGTGACTTTTCGTTTTAGAACTGAAACGAAGATTGAAAATGGAAACTTTGGTTCGTTCTATTCGAATTCCTTCCCTTAGATCTTCAGAATTATTTGAAAACACAATATTGGCACAGGAGTTCGGATGGACCTTTTGAAAAGTTCGTTAAAACCGACGGATTGTTATATGCCTGGTTCTTAATACTAGGGTTAGACTGTAACACCATATTACTACATTCATGTGTGTATCGGAAAACGTAAACATATATTTTATCTTGATCATCTACTTTGAAACATTTCTTAAAAGAGTAAAAAAAAGGAAGTCATTAAATAAAAAAGTAATAATTTACCTATTTAATTAGCTATCAAAGAATACACTACCGTGCAATTTTCTTATTCTGAATTCATTTAAAACTCACCCCACAGAGAAAGAGAAACAAAGGTTTCACTCCCATAGGCGTTAATGGCAACTTGATTAACATTGCATTCTACATAGACAGTACGCCACCTGTAGTAGCCCACAGGAACTAACCAGACTACGTCACACTGTCTGACGTCACAGTGACGTTACCATCGTCATGGCAACGATGTAAACAATAGTAAGTTATCAATACCCATCGTATGACAAATGCGTGTTTTTTTATTGTATTTTTAGCTCGTTTTTCAACGATTTTTGACTTTAAGAATAGCCGATTTATTTTGATATATTATTAATTTTCCAGCCGAATCATATAATTCTAAATTAACGAGTTTTTTTTTTTACTAATTGACCTTTTCTTTAATACAGAGATTAAAAGTAAAATATGAAATATCATTTTACTATAATTTATTCGTTTCTTTGTAGAGTATCAATTATTTACAAATTGTGGATATATAATTTAAGAAGTATAAAATATTTTTGAAATTAATATTTTTTTTCCTTAGAAAAGTTATTACAGATCATAATTTTTTTAAACTGAAGGAAATTAATTTTTGTCGATTATATTAATACTATAATATCTATTTCAAAATATTTTAAAACTTCAACAATAACATAAGATCAAAATAATTTTTATTCAGGATACAGAAAATTCATTTGTGATTTTTTAAAAAACTCTGCAGGAAATAGATTTTTGTTGATTAAGTTAATATTGCTCTGTCTCTATCAGAATATTCAAAACAACAATGATTTTTTAATGAATGCATACTATTCATGCAAAATTGACAAAAAAAGTTTTTAAAAAATATTGTGTTGGCCATTTTTTAAGTCAGATTTACTAACATATTATTTAAAAAGTATTTTAAAAAACTATGATTTTCTAAATTTGAAGAATTATTTATAAGGAGCATTTTACATTCAACACATTAATGAGATTACATTTTTCCAGTAAAATAACCTCAAATATAAGATAAAACAATTTCTTCACAGTCTCCAAAACTTATAACATCCAATAATCAATGGAACTGAAGTTAGATAGGGTGCATGCACAACAATTTGGCATTTTTTAGATTATAGCCTTTTATGGAATAATAAAAGAACAAAAGAATTTTTTAAAAATAAAATATTGTTAGCATAAAGAGTGTAACAATAACTTAGAAACTGACTCATTGTAAAATATACAAAAAGTTCAAAATTTATTTTGTCAAATTAACTAGAAAACTGCCACAGTATCAAATCATATATTGAAACTATGACAAAAAAGATAATATGATGCAAGTTCATCGAATCATAATATGCGAGTTTCTCTAAATATAAATTATTTTACACTTTTTAGACAACTTTCTACGAAATCATGGTGCATTTCATATGACCAGCCATCTTGAACACAATACAGCTCAAACATTGACAGACTGCCTATAAAAGCAAACAAATTTCTAGTAGATCCCATTTATATAACACAAACACACACAAATTTATTTTTTAAAGACTCCACTTCATTGCAATACATGAATATTATGAATAAAATATTCACCTTCAGCCATTCACAATTAATTTTCTTATATGAAGCTGTTTTAAATAAAACAGATCAACATATTTTGATAACTTTACTAAACTAGTATTAGTTTATAAGCTTATTAAACAAATTACCTACATTTTATTTACACAAATCAGCACCAATTTTTTAATTTGGATCTGGAAAATGTATGTTAAAAGTAAATACTAATAAAAATAAGAATATTCTTAAAAGGAATTGAAATTTGCATAAGGATGCTATGCTAAGATACTGAATTATTTTTGATACTAGTAGCGGTATGTATAATAATAAATGTATTATTTATAATTTGCAGCTGTATTTCAATATTAAATTACCGATAAAAGAATCTTAACTTCTAAATTACTTTGACAATTACAATACATCATAGCAATAATTATAATAAGTTTTTCTGAGTGTAAAAAGAAAAGGTTCCATTAATATCTTTTAAATTACCAAGTCATATTATGTAGCAATTAATCTATCAAAAGGCTGCACTACAAAAATTTAAAAATTTTTTTAAAGAATTCATGCACATTTCTGCCAGATTCCATACGATAGGCATTTTAATACGCTTCCACAATTGCAAAAATATAAAACAAAATTTCATTATTTTACATACAAAAAATGAAAATAAAAATGCTTATTCGAACAAAAGAAATTTTAAAAATATCGTCCCTTTTATCTTTCTTTTTTACGTGATTATTAATAAACTCTATGGTCACTTTGCGTGAAACAATTTTTGACTTATACTAACTCTTCATAAAAATAAATTAAAATTATGTAAAAACATAAAACATTCATTCAAATTGACATTTTTTTAAAAAAATATATTGTGTTGGCTTTTACAAACATTCTACACTTTTAAGATAAAGTCTTACAAAATTATGTTGCATTTTATATGATCCTGAAGACAAAACACCTCCAGCATTGACTACTGCCTGAAAGAACATTTTTAGTAGATTCCATATATATATATATATATAACACAAACATACACTAATTTATTTTTATTAAAGGTACCAATTTCATACATAAAAATTGTGAATGAAATATTCACTTTAAGTCATTGATATTTAATTTTCTTATATGAAGCTGTGTTAATTAAAACAGATCAAAATATTTTGATAACTTTACTAAACTAGTATCAACTATTATGCTTACTAAATAAATTTCCTTCATTTTATTTATACAAATCAGCATGAATATTTTACTTTGGATCTGGAAAATGTATATTAAAATAAAATAATAAGATTCTTTTTAAAATTGAATTAAAATTTGTATAAAGATGCTATAATAAGACATTGAGCAATTTCTAAAATACTAGAAGCAGTATTTAATAACAAATTAACTAGATAAGAGATTCTTAATCAGATCATTTTATTCCATTTCACAGTAGGCCTATGTAAAAAAGCTTGTTTTGGTTATATATGTTTTGGTTCCATATTACTTCATATTAGAGCAAAAATATCAACAATTTTCATACTATAAAAAAGAATTACTCCTTAAAATCAAAATTAGCTAAAAACGCTACAAAATTTTGTCCTTTAATATCTACAATACAATTATAAATGCATTATTTATAATTTTCAGCAGATTTCAATATTAAATTACTGGTAAAAGAATTTTAACTTGTAAATTTTGTTCACAATTAACAATGCATAGCAATGGTAAGTTAATGGTAATAAGTTTTTCTGACAGTAATTAGCCAATGTTCTATTGATATCTTTTAAGATTATTTTAATTACCAAGTCATATTATGTAGCAATAAATCTATCAAAATACAGCACTACTAGAATTTTTAAGGATAAATGCATATTTTGTCATGATAAGTAGCTTAAAAAAGCTTCAGCAATTCCACAAAAATTAGAAAAAAAAATCATTATTTTATATACAAAGCGAAAATAAGTCTTTTAAATCTTAGAAATTTATCATATATTTAACTAACATTTGATAAATATTTTCAACTTACCGTTTTCATATCCAGGAATCTGAGTATCTCTTGTAGAAGGAAATTTAGCCGTCTCAAGTAGCCTCTATCGTATTAAAAATTCTAAATCGCCGTAATTCTAATAAAAAAAAATCAGTTCGTCATAAACAATCCGGAATATTTACCAGCAGCAATGCAGAATATTACAGCAAAACCACATGCCATCCAACAAAACAAAATGGTCACATTTCGGCTGCTTTTCGTTCGATAACAATATGGCGCCGTGTTGTGGTTTGTAGTTCTCTCAGTGTGTCCTGGCGTAGGTAGTGCTGCGATCGTTTACCAAAGTCCGGAGTGAAACCTCTTATACTTTTTCTCTGTGGTTCTATCTATAATAGGGAGTTCAGGTGCCAATCTAGGCTTTTATAACTATAGCAGCGCCCCTCATTTGTGGAATTCAGAACTAGCTACTTTCAGTGCCACTATTTCGAATGAAAACCAATCCCAATGATGCCATGTTTTATCTTCGCATTTAATGGAATTTTTGTTGCTGCATATTATATATATTCCAGAACTCTTGTTTTGAAATGAGATTTTATTAAGAAATTATGACAAACACTTTAGCAAGAAATCGATGGTGGCTGCAAAACTCTTACTATTCAAGAATCCTGGAGATGAGAAAGGTAACTTTAAATTCTACTTCACTTTTAATTGTGCTTCAAATTTTTATCAAAGGTGATTTAAGAGAATGAAATATTTGTAACATTTTAAAAATTTATTTTCACCTTTTGCATGCAAAATAATGAACTTCCGTTGTATTTTTGTGTAATTGCGGAAGCATTTTAAGCATATGGAATATTCTGACACAAGCATTAGCCCATCAGAAGTTTGGTAATCTCGTATTTTGATAGATTTATTGCTGAGTAATACGAATTAGTAATAAAAATAATCTTTAAAGATATCAATATATCTTTGTCTGTTACTATCAAAAATATATCTTTTAAGATCATAGATTGGCACCTGAACTTCCCTATTATAGATAGAACGAACCACTATCTCGTGCGTGAAATCTAATTTTTTATTGACAGGGACAGCGCGAACGCAGTCCCAGCTACCAAAAATTGTGCACCCCAAGCAACCGCGATTTGCGGATGTGGCGAACGTCAACCATCCGAAGTGCAATGGAAGGTCTCTGCTCGGGGGAGCCTCCTTCGTGATCAAGGCATCCCCAGTGCCAGGTAAGTATGAAAATGTTCTAAACTTAAAAGTTTATATAAAACTTTGTCTTTTATAAAAAGTGGTAAAATGTATATTTTCAGTTTATTATGTACGCAAGTTAGTAGAAACTTCAGAATTTTAACATGTTTACTTTCTTTGACACCAATTAGAAACCATCAATTAAGAATTCAAACTTTTGCGCTTTATCCATTCTCTTCAAAGGTACTTCCTATGACAGGGAGCAAATTATTCACTCATTTCTGCCCTACTTTTCTAACTGGCATACAGATGGTAACCACCACCACGCTGCATTGGATCGAATATTGCAGCGGCTTCTTCCAGTTGTTATAATAATAAAGAACTTACAACCTGCCAGATAACTTGACTTCACCAACAAAGAATTTGCCGAATTTAGCTGATTTGCCGTGTACCAGGAGGCAGGCACGGATATGGAAACCGAATACAGATATGACGAACGCCGTTCTTTGGTTCCTAGGCCACGTACACAACGAACTGTTTAATTGGTTTTACTGGCGTTAACTAATGGCAAGCAAAGATCAGCATCAGAATTTAATGGATACGTGCAGTGACCAGCTACCGGTTTGAAATTTAATTAAACCGAACTTGTATGCATAACGAGACCATGATCCTTTGGCAGCAATTTTAAACTTTAAATTGAAGCAGCGGACGTTTAACCTGTTTCTTTTAGCCTGGCACCTGTTCTTTTAATCATCTTCCTCAAGCAGGGTGAATTGGGTCTGAAAAAAAATAGTGCATACAGCAGTCAATAAATGTTCGTATCAAATGTTTTTCTTATATATTTTTTAAAATTTTATTTATTATAAAATATAATCAATTAAAAAACAATAAAGTATAATATATAACTAGACTGCAAGCATGTTATCATCTAAAAAACTGTTAGTATATACTGGGTAGTTCTAGGAATGGTAGATCTCATTCCTTCTCCCTGCATCCGCCTTTCAGCTTCTGGCCTTAAAAAGGTCATTTATTTTCCAAATCAAATTATTTGCGTTTTGCTTTATCATTATTAATTAAAGTATAATTAAATGTCTGTTTTATCAATATTAAAAAAATCAATTAAATGTAATTGTTATTATTAGATATCTTTGATGTATTTATGAATTGAGTTTCTGTTCTGTCACAACTGTTGGAAAACAACATTATATTGAAATGCAACCATTGTCTCATCTTGAAATAAAAAAAATAAAAGCACATGCAGTCGTTTTCGCCGACATCAAAGAGCATCTTAACAATCTGTTGTAAATCGAACAACGTTTGATCAGACAAAACAAATTGGGTGGCATAAATAGATTATATTAGATAAGTCAAAATTGTCGATAAACTGTTTTGCCTGCCTGGTCCGCGAAATGTCAGTTAAATGTCAAATACTAATTAGAAGTATGTATTATTTAAGTATATTATTGAAATATAACATGCAACTAACTAGCGTCGA
>BGPR01024756.1:6402-22914 GCA_013235015.1 Araneus ventricosus | reverse complement strand
AAAAATTATCTCCCTTCGACTTTCTCATAAGAAAGCCTCTTATATGGCATCGGCCTTTATCATGAAGAAAAATACTATAATTGCATCTAAATACAAAAAATTACCTCCCTTCGACTTTCTCATAAGAAAGCCTCTTTTATGGCATCAGCCTTTATCATGAAGAAAAATTCTATAATTATATCTAAATACAAAAAATATTATAACTATGGAATGCTACAGGGTAACAATTATTGAGCTATATGAAAAAAAAACCTTGATAGCTTTTGAACCGTTGGCGAGATTCAGTTAAAACTTGGCGGTTGAATGCAGGGCATGTTGGGATTTTGTTCGAGCATGCGCACTCTTATTGCTGTTGTTCATTTTTCGTTGAAAATGCCGAAATGCAGCGTTTCGGAGCGTATATCGATCGTCAAGGCCTACTATTCGAGCAATAACAGCCCGATTGAGGCTCACAGGAAAATTGCGACAGAGTACAAGCTGAAGACAACCGGGCCAAGTGTTATAACAATCAAAAGTGTGATTGAAAAGTTCGAGGCAACTGGTAGTGTCGATGTCTCGACACTTCAGCGATTTTTGCAGAATTTTGCTCTCCGTCTGCGCCACGTCATAGCCATTGATGGCAAGCATATAAACATGTCGTAAACTAAATCCGAATATCTGTAGTTACTTTTAAAATGTGAATACAATTTTTGAACTCAGTAGTTTTTGAAAAATTTATTTTTTATTTCATATAGCTCAGTAATTGCCAACCTGTATATATTATTTCTGTTGTTAAGTTGTTTGTTCCAAACTTTAAGCTTAAAAAAATCTTACTTCAGCCAACTTAACTCATGGAAAACAAAATCATTCAAAGCAAGCAAAAAAACTAAGAAAAATACTCTGAGAGAATAGAATTAAACAAACAAGGAATCCATTCTAGTCCACTTTTTCAAGGGCTAAGGACTATATTCGAAATGGATTCAAAATAGTTGGGAATTTTTTCTGTAAGAAGCTTGCATTGCGCCAAATATAGCTTCCCTTAGCCCGAAATTTCCCAACAAAAGACAAAGGAGATCAGTACCCTCTAATAAGCATTATTTTAAAATAAAAAGGAAATCTAAACACAAACTTAAAAACGCTAATAAGATTGATTTCAAAATATTAGCCATCGGGCTGAATAACAACCTTCATAAAAAATAAACTTACCCCACACTTAGAAGAGAGATAAAATGTCCTCATGTTATCACAAATATTATTTCTCAGAAAACACATTTAAAGTTTTCATTCAGCATAAAATAATGCTTACAGTTCGGGAATAAAACAGCTGTAACTCCATTTGTAATCCAAGTAGAGTAAAAGGTGAGGCAGTTTTAGGAAGCTGATTAAACAGGCTACAAAATTAAGTCATAAAATTTTTTTGATAATTTCATCAAAAACGACGACTCAAACCAGTCGGATACCTTAAATAATAAGTATAATTACTATTATCATTATATGTCATTAAAATTTTTGAATGATTCCGTTAAAGTAATTACAAAATATCCGTTCCCGTGGAAATCTTTACGGTACAGGTTTTGATCGAAAAAGAGGGAGAAGCCGTTAGATCTTTGAATACAGTGAAAGACGGTCCAAAATCTGAAGTTTATTTCCCAATAGGTCTTTAAAATAAGCGTACACAGTTTATTAGTTATGAAATATGTCAGAATATTCTTTTATTTATAATATTTTTATGGGATGTTCTTGTATGTAAATAAAAATTAATAAATGTGGGAAAATTTCAAAAATTTTGAAAGGAAAAAAAATCTTTATGAATTTTTTTTACGAAGCGAGCACTATTACAATTATCTAATGAGAGCAACTATAATTAGTTATTATTTAGCACCATTAAATTTCTATTTAGAATTAATTATATTTTCTTTTTTGTAAATAATTTTTGAAAATAATAATATCAAATTAAATTAACAATTTACAAATATTTAATTTAAAATATAAATCATTTGATTGAAAAATAACTGCTTATTTATATTATCCTTGAATTACAGTTATAATATAATTTTTAAACAGTTAAATAATTATAAATATATTCTTTCCCGACCAGAACCAGTTCCGTAAGGCTAGATAGGAAATTTTGTAATTGTTTTAACGGAATCATTCAAAACTTTTAATGACATATAATGATAATAGTAATTATACTTATTATTTAGCATCATTAAAATTGTTTTTAAGATTATTTAACTGTTTAAAAATTAAATTATGACTATGATTGATATATCATATGAATAAAAAAATATTTAAAGCTTAAAAATTATTAATATTTTAATAAAAGATGTCCACAAAATTTTAATTTAATTAAATATTAATTTTAAAAAATATTTTCGAAAAAGAAAACGGAGGCGGGATTGAACCCTGGGAAAATGGTTTGCAAGCAAGTACTATACCGACCACGCTAATCGAGCTTCAAAAACGATAGCAATTTAATGGTATATAACTATGCCGAAAGTTTGAAGGCCATTTTCTCTCAATTGGCTGGCCATTGCGCTTTAGCATTTTGGTACTATTAATATACCAAGTCCCATCCCGAACTGAATTTCCCAAGTCGTGCCCTCCCCTTGTAAGACAACTTTGCATATAAATAACAACTAGCTTGGCTCAAAGATATTTGAACATGTTAGCAAGCGTTGCATCTAAATCGTGATTTTTAAAAAATTGGCAGTCAGAGAGTTAAAAGAGAGTTCTCACCTGTAGAGACGCAACGAAAAGAGACAGGAGGTTGATGGAAGAAAAGAGTTCTCACCTGCAGAGAGGCAACGAAAAGAGACAGGAGGTTGATGGAAGAAAAGAGTTCTCACCTGAGGAGACTCAAATCGAAAAGAGGCAGGAGGTGATGGAAGAAAGAGTTCTCACCTAGCAGAGAGCAAAGACAAAGAGACAGGAGGTGATGGAAGAAAAGCGTCTACCTTGAGAGGAGGCAAACGAAAGAGACAGGAGGGTTGATGGAAGAAAAGAGTTCTCACCTGCAGAGAGGCAAACGAAAAAGAGACAGGAGGTTGAATGGAGAAATGAGCTCTCACTGCAGAGAGCAACAGAAAGAGACAGGAGAGGTTGATGGAAGAAAAGAGTTACTCACCTGCAAGAGGCAGCGAAAGAGACAGGTAGGTTGATGGAAGAAAAAGAGTTCTCACCTGCAGAGAGGCAACGAAAAAGAGACAGAGGTGTGATGGAAGAAATGAGTTCTCACCTGCGGAGAGGACGCAAGAAAGAGACAGGAGGTTGATGGAAGAAAAGAGTTCTCACCTGCAGAGACGCAACGAAAAGAGACAGGAGGTTGATGGATGAAAAATGCAGCATTTTCCTGAGAGTGAAGCCTTGCATGTCCATGATGCAGACGGATCCGCACACGATGGTGGCTTCACTGTCTGTGCCAATCTCGGCGCAGATGAGACAGGTAGCGATGAGTTCCTCGCACGAAGCTACGCTCGGGTCAAAATTACCTGGAAAAGAGAGTCCATCATTCAGAGTGGTTTTGACGTAGACTTGCGTCTCTCCATAGTGGTCTAATGGTGTATCGGGAAAGGAAAAAATTATCACCCTTTTCGTGGTATTTTTAAACGCTTATAGCTCCGCAACCAAATGACATAGAGAGTTGGTTTTAGTTTCATTTAACAGAAAAAGGTTGACATTGAAGATTGCAAAAATAATGTTAGAATTTGGAATTATGGTTTAGTCACAGTCGAGTTGCAAAGTTGGTGAAAATCGCGAAGAATTTTGATGACGTCACAGCGAACGATGCGTGCGCACGCATCGGTTGTGAGTGGTATATGAACTGGATTTTAACAGATGAATAATTAATTCATTTCAGATTAATTAATTTATTCAGATTAATTCATTTAACAGAGGAAGGTCATAGAGCATATGTCAAAGTCACATAGAGCTACTTTAGTCACAGGTGAGTAATCGATTAATTAACTGTTCTTAATTAATTATTATTAACAATTGTTGATTTAATTGAGCTGTGCTTTCCATAGATTTAATTGAGTTGAGTTGGATTTAGTTTCATTTAGCAGAGAAAGGTCATAGAGCATAGGTCAAAGTCACATAGAGCTACTTTAGTCACATAGAACAACTTTAGTCATAGAAAATCACAGTTGAGTAAGGTAAGTAAGTCTACGCCCCTCAATCCCAGGGGCCGTTTCGCAGAGACAGCCTCCCGTCGATTTTTTTAACCCTTCGCACTTCAAAAGATAGTGAGATGTATAAATATACACATGTGAATGTAAGGATTGATTTAGCGCTTTAGGAATCTGAAAAATATCGCTATTATTTCAAGTCCTAAAAATTGATCTGCGTATTTTTGTTTTAGAATAAGCGCTATCCGACAAGAATGTGTAAAAGATGCATCATTCAGAATGTCGAGTCTGACTCGACACAAGAGTGCAAAGGATTAAAACACGGTGATATTTGTAGGCTGGCATACTATCTGTAAATTGCGTCATGCGACATGCGTGATGCAAACATCGTTCAAAATGCTCTACAGGGCAGACCGTTGGAACAAGAGCAACCAAATTTGGCGCAGATAGTTACTTCTTGAACAATAGATGCTCATTAAACAAGATTTTCTAATATCAGGCATCTACAGGGCAGACCGTTGGAACACGAGCAACCAAATTTGGCACAAATAGTTACTTTTTGAACAGTAGATGCTCATTGAACAAGATTTTTCAAAATCAGGCATCTACAGGGCAGACAGTTGGAACACGAGCAACCAAATTTGGCACAGATAGTTACTTCTTGAACAGTAGATGCTCATTGAACACGACTTTTCAAAATTTCGATTAGATTTATTTTATTAAAAATTGAAACTTTTCGGTTTTCCTAAATGCACAGAATAGAGTGATCTGCCGTAATTGCACAAAAAAAACACCATCTTACGCGACTTTAAAATTCAAAAAATTTGCTTTTCAGTGATAACAGCTTGCTGGTAATTGACAAATAATACAAATTTTACACGACTTTAAAAGTAAAAAAATTTGCTTTTCAGTGATACCTGCTTGCTTCCCGTACAATTTTTTCTCTAATTTTAATGAATTTTTAAATATGTTTAAGTATATTTTACAACAATAGTTTGATTGTTTAGTTACTGCATTTAAACACACACCACGTTGCAACGATATTATATGCAGTTTTTGTATACTATCGTTGCTATATAATTAAGAGTAAATTTTTAAAAATAATATAAACACAGACGAATTAAGCGCAAAATATTATTATGATGCGATAATTCGGTCTAGATGCCCGATTAAATTTCAATTTTTTTGTGTTAAGCGAAGAAAAGTTCCTTTATAATATTATTATACTGAGAAAATTATTTCTTAGTGCCGCGAACTTTGTTATTTTGTGCTTTAGTTATGTTACTTAAGGTGGCAACTATTTAAATCTGGCAGTCAACCAAGATTAACATAACTTTTGTTTTATGTCAAATTCGATCCTATAATGATTTTATCAGATTTTCAGAGTAAAATTGTCGTTTTACTCTTGGCAAGTTTGTGCAACCATAAAAAAATTGGGTAGAATTCAAAAACTTTTGTTTCAGTTAAGTAGAAACAGCGATTTCTTGTATTTAGGGATAATAATAATTCACTAGCGATTTTTTTAATTTAAAAATGCGCGCAGAAATAGAAAACACTGGCAAAATGTTTTATATTATTTGAAAGAGAATTTAATGCTTTGAAAGATAGTGTAGTTTCATTATCTAATTTTATTGATTTATATGCATTTTTAGATCAATTAAATGGAATGTCAAGTGGCCAAAACTGAGAATTTTCGATACTATATCCTTTTTGCATTTAGACGAGGTGTTAAGACCGCCTCAGCAACTCGTGAGATTTGTGCTGTGTATGGAGAAAGGGTAATGCCTCAAAGGAGTTATCGTCGTTCTTTTTCGCACTCTAAACCAGCGGGAGTGACCTCCCCTAAACTTTCTCGTATACTTCTCAAAAATTTGTCATTTCCCCTCCCCCTGCGTAGATAAAAAATTCGAACCTACTGTAACCCAGAATGCAATGACTATCGGAAGGTTTTTCTTTGTAGATTATAGTGATTGTAAAATATTTAGGTGAAGAATCATATTCAATCGTATGCGTAATTCAAAGAGATGTATTAAAACTTAGCAATATTTATTTTCTATCACCTCTAGTAAGCTCCGCTAATGCGAGGCGTACGCGAGCGAAAACAGGAGAAAATGACCTCGTTCGCTTTCGCTGAATAGCTTGCGCATGCGCAAAGATTGCTTCCAGTACGCAAGTAAAACAAGTATGCGATTATACAGACCTACAGACAGTCAACCCTTTGTCGGATTTGGCCCAAAATTTTATACGGACCTACATTGATGATGATAAAATTGTGTACCAAATTTTATCCATCTATCTATTCAAGTTTTTGAGTTATAGTGTTCGCATGACCGCGAACAGACAGACAGACAGACTTCCGATAGACGGATTTTGTCCAAAATTTGACAGAAACCTACAAATTATGTGTCAAGTTCACATACCAAATTTCTTCCTTGTATCTTTAATAGTTTTCGAGTTATCGTGTTCACAGACAGACATATAGACACACAGACAGACATAATTCCAAAATTGTGTTTTTCGGGCTCATGGAGGTCTAAAACGTGAAGATTCGTCAAAATCTCGAGTTCGAATTTTTTGACGATTACAATACTTTCTCTTTGTACACTTCGTATACGAGAAGTAAAAAATGAAGAGCGGTTGGACCAAATTCTTCGGCAAAGGACCAGAGGAAATTTTAAAAAATAAATTTGAAGCTCTAAAATAAATTCGAAAATGCTCATAAATAATTTATCCATCCAATATAATAAAATTGAGCGAGGCAGATAGCCGATTTCAAAAGGACAAAGAAAATTTTAAATTTAATAAATCAAACTAAAAATATTATTTAAATTAATATAAATTCGTTAGAAAAAAGCAATAAAATATAAATTAACAAATAATTAGCATATGAAAAGGCAAAATCACAGTACCCTAAATATTATCACAAAAGCGCCTGCAAAAAATAAAATCCCTTTTACAATTTACAGTTGAAACTGAACCATTTTGCTACTTCCTTTCTAACCATCATAACGCACTCTGTAAAAATTACTGATATTTACATGATGGCAACGATGTGAAAGTCAATGAAACACTGAAATATATCAGCATTTTTGATAAATTTCCTTATGGTTCATTAACTAACAGACGTCATTTTTCACTGCTATCATCCAAAATATTTTAAACTTGATTACACAAGACATAAAAATGCTATTAATATCCTGGTTCTTTTTCATTCTTGAGTTGATTCTTTTATGAAAATATTAAAAGATCTGAAATCAGATATGAGAAATACGGAAATAACCTTCTTTCTCCATTATATATTGTAGCAAAATTGTCTTGTGGGTGTACGTGAATGCAATCCAATAAGCAGGATTAAAAATTTAAAACTCTTTATTTTACAAATATTCTAGGAAAAGAAACGTAGCACAAGTATTAAAACAGCACTCGTAAAAATTCACAGCAGAGATTACCAATAAATCTCAACACAGAGCTCAAAGTTTTCTTATCAGCTCACCAGCTTGCTTGCTGATCAAAATCCAACTGACTCTTCCTGGCTTGAGAACTTGCTTTTATACTATTTCAACAGGAAGTGACTTCATTACGTAGGAAGTGACGTAATCTCCAGAAAGTTCATGAGGCCAGTAGAAATAGCTTGAAAGTTCGAGGTCCTTCTAGAAAATTCCTTCTGTCGCCAAAGTCGCCAAATTTGTCGCCAAGATTAGCATCTCAGGGAAACAACTTTATAGCTTTGTAGCAATATAGTCGGTCATTTTATATAAGTAATTTAAAATTACTCCATTCTCCCAATGTAATCTGAGAACTTTTAATCATCTAAATTTTCTAGCTGATTCTTGGAGAAGCACAAATTTGATGATTTTTTTTTCAAAACACAAAATAATATAACCCTGGATGTGGTCAGGACTTTCTCGAGCCCGAGTGATCCTGGATTTGGTCGGCAGTACTCGAAGCTATAAAATTAACTTCAGAACTTCATCGTTGAACCATTTTACATTTGGTCATCTGTGATTAGAAACTTTTATTACTGGACCAAGAACCAGCGGAGTATTTCCAAAACTCTTATACGTCCAGATACCAGATATTACCTTTTCGGTAGGGGAAGGATATGAAACAGAAAGACTAAATTTCACTCTTGAATATTGTACAAACTGGCCGCAGTCAGTGAGACTTGATGCACTTCAATAGCATCGACATTAGTCAGTAATACAGAATGATAAATTTTAATTTTCTAAACTGATGCTTGTGAATTTATCTCAAATTTATATCTTTACTAGTGCATATATGCAAATAATTGTTTGGATTTATTTACTCTTTAGTTGTAGGTATTTGTTAGTTCATTGCGGTTCATGACAAGGCGAACTAAAATAAGAAATGTTAATTTTTTCTGAAGATACTAAGAGAAGGGCCAAATCTTTTTATACTTAATTCTTTCTAAACGATGCTTGTGAATTTATCTCAAATTATATCTTCATCTACTATATATGCAAATAATTGTTTTGGATTTATTTACTTTTAGTTGTAGGTATTTGTTAGTTCATTAGTCGATCAGTTGTGTTCATGACAGCGAACTAAAATAATAAATGTTAATTTCTATCGGATGATACTAAGAGCCAAATATTTGATAATTTTAATTTTTAAGCGAATGCTTGTGAATTTATCTCAAATTTATTCTTCACTCACTGCTATATCGCAAATAATTGTTTGGTTATTTACTTTTTAGTTGTAGGCTATTTGTTAGTCATTAGTCGATTCACAGTTCATGACAAGGTGAACTAAAATAAGAAATGCACTTATTTCTACAAGATACTAAGAGAAGACCAAAATATTTAATAATTTTTAATTTTCTAAGCTGATGCTTGTGAATCTTATCTCAAATTTATATCTTCACTTACTGCATATATGCAAATAATTGTTTGGATTTATTTCTACTTTTTTAGTGTAGGTATTTTGTATTCATTAAGTCGATCCAGTTCAACAAGCGAACTAAAATAATAAAATTTAATTTCTACGAGAAAAGATACTAAGAGAGAGCCAAATATTTGTATAATTTTACTTTTTTCTAAGCGATTGCTTGAATTTATCAATTCTATTTCTTACTATGCCATATATGCAAATAATTGCTT
Organism: Araneus ventricosus; assembly: GCA_013235015.1. Classification (NCBI taxonomy): domain Eukaryota; kingdom Metazoa; phylum Arthropoda; class Arachnida; order Araneae; family Araneidae; genus Araneus; species Araneus ventricosus. Next base: position 13,688 of record BGPR01024756.1, on the reverse strand, counting down.
GGATTTATTTACTTTTTTAGCTTGCTAGGTATTTGTTAGTTTATTAGTCGATTACAGGTTCATGAACAAGGTCGAATCAAAGTAAGAAATGTTAATTTCTAAGAGATACTAGAGAAGACCAAAGATGAATAATTTTTAATTTTCTAAGCTGATGCTTGTGAATTTATCTCAAATTTATATCTTCACTACTGCATATATGCAAATAATTGTTTGGATTTATTTACTTTTTAGTTGTAGGTATTTGTTAGTTCATTAGTCGATCACAGTTCATGACAAGGCGAACTAAAATAATAAATGTTAATTTCTACGGAAGATACTAAGAGAAGACCAAATATTTGATAATTTTTAATTTTTTAAACGGATGCTTGTGAATTTATCTCAAATTTATTTCTTCACTATTGCATATATGCAAATAATTGTTTGGATTTATTTACTTTTTAGTTGTAGGTATTTGTTAGTTCATTAGTCGATTACAGTTCATGACAAGGTGAACTAAAATAAGAAATGCTAATTTTTTCTGAAGATACTAAGAGAAGACCAAATATTTAATAATTTTTAATTTTCTAAGCTGATGCTTGTGAATTTATCTCAAATTTATATCTTCACTACTGCATATATGCAAATAATTGTTTGGATTTATTTACTTTTTAGTTGTAGGTATTTGTTAGTTCATTAGTCGATTACAGTTCATGACAAGGTGAACTAAAATAATAAATGCTAATTTTTTCTGAAGATACTAAGAGAAGACCAAATATTTAATAATTTTTAATTTTCTAAGCTGATGCTTGTGAATTTATCTCAAATTTATATCTTTGCTACTGCATATATGCAAATAATTGTTTGGATTTATTTACTTTTTAGTTGTAGGTATTTGTTAGTTCATTAGTCGATTACAGTTCATGACAAGGTGAACTAAAACAATAAATGTTAATTTCTTCTGTCGATACTAAGAGAAGACCATATATTTTATAATTTTTAATTTTCTAAGCTGGTGCTTGTGAATTTATCTCAAATTTACATCTTCACTACTGCATATATGCAGATAATTGTTTGGATTTATTTACTTTTTGGTGTAGGCATTTGTTAGTTCACACACACACACACATTACTCGATTACGGTTCATAACAAATCGAACTAAAATAATAAATGTTAATTTCTTCTGAAGATACTAAGAGAAGGCCAAATATTTAAAAATTTTTAATTTTTAAAGCTGATGTAAGGAATTTATCGTCGAAATTTATATCTTCATTGCATAGTAGTGCAACAAATTGTTTGGATTTATTTACTTTTAGTTGTGTGGTATTTTGTTAGTTCATTAGTCGATTAGCAGTTCGCAGCAAAGGCGAACTAAAATAAGAAATTTAATTTCTCGCGATAGCAAGAAGATCCAAATATTTTATAATTTTTAATTTTCTAAGCTTGAGGATGCTTGTGAATTTATCTCAAATTTATATCTTGCACTGCTTATATGCAAAAATTGCTTTGGATTTATTTACTTTTAGTTGTAGGTATTTGTAATTACATAGTCGATTCAGGTTCAGCTGAAAGCGGAACTAAAATAATAAGCAATTTATTTCTCGAAAGATCAAGAGAAGACAAATATTTAGTTAATTTTTAATTTTCTAAGCTGAATGCTTGTGAGATTTATCTCAAATTTATATCTTTGCTAACTGCACTGCATATCAAACTTAATTGTTTGGATTTATTTACTTTTAGTTGTAGGTATTTGTTAGTTCATTAGTCGATACACGTTCATGACAAGGTCGAACTAAAAAATAAATGTGTAATTTCTTCTGTCGATACTAAGAAAGACTAAATGTTATTATACATTTTTATTTTCTAAGCTTGATGCGGAGTGTTATCTCAAATTTAATCTTTCACTACTGCATTGCTGCACAATAATTGTTTGGATTTATTTGTTTTTAATTAGTAAAGGTATTCTGTTAGTTCACACTTACACTACATTACTGATTACGGTTCATGACAATGAATCTAGAAATAATAAATGTTAATTTCTTGTGAAGATACTAAGAGAAGGCCAAATATTTAATAATTTTTTTAATTTCTTAAAACTGATGCTGTATTGAATTTATCTCAAATTTATATCTTTGTCTACTGCATATACTGCAACATATATTTGGATTTATTTACCTTTTAGCTGTAGTATTTGTTAGTCAACAATATACACACACCCCACACATTACTGGATTCGGTTCATATGAGAATCGAACTAAAATATAAATGATTAGATTCTTCTGGATTACGGTTCATAACAAATCGAACTAAAATAATAAATGTTAATTTCTTCTGAAGATACTAAGAGAAGACCAAATATTTAACCCCTTTCTGGGTCTGTGATCCCATTTGGGCTTCACCAAAGTAACATTTCAGTTTATGCATTCCTGTTTTTAATTTGGGCTGGACAGGTTTTCAGGGGTAGCATGATCTGGTACAAGTGAATAATGAATTAATTATTTAATTAATTAATTAAGAAAATAATCTGTATTTAATGAAATACTTTAAGTATGAAGTACGCTTATTTTTAATAACAAATAATAATTTGAGCAGGAAAGAATTAAACGAGCTAGCATTCGTCAGGAGAAAAAGCATTACCTGCATACCATGACTAAGTTAGTTCCGTAACCTATTTAAACTAATCAACTTTGATCAGATAACATTATCCTATTACTATATACCATTTATCAAGCCGTAACTTTTCAGATCAGAGCCAAAAAGTGATGCGGAAAATGTTTCGCAAATGTTCAAATATATTCATGCAAAAAGTAATAAAAGGACATCTGTTCAATGTAGTCGAATTAAAGAAAATTATTTCACGAGGTTCTCTAGAACAATATTATGCATCCTCCCTACTCAAAGTTGCTCTGGATCGCATGCCCAAAAATGTTTCTAAAGATACTTTTATTTTCTATTAAGGATAATATTTTTTCTTTACCTGTACAAATGATTCACTATCCAATAACGACAAGGTTATGTCTTAAGACAGAGCCTTCCTTCCCGTTAACATTAAAGCTAAATCATTAAAAAAATTGAGTCAAGGAAAGTAATTTTCGTGGAAGGAAAAAGGAAGAAAGTGATCTGAAAAACCACGCGCCAATCTGTATATATAAAATTGAAAAATCTGCAATTTTTGCAGCAAGATGGCGTCTCACTATGGCGATAACTACATTTTGCTATGCACACTAATCAATTTCGTGTTCTCTTTTTCAGTGCTATCTTTTATTTCGGGGAGAGAAGAAAGGACAACCCGTAATTATTTTTCCTTCAGGGACTGAAATTCCTTAAAATGGGACTATTATTCCACTCAAACAGTGACGCAATGTGATAAACAAATGATTTCATTCGTATTTTCATAACACATATCATCCTTCAAATTCCCCATACAAAAGAAATTGCTGAATGCTACGTGAAAAAAAAAAGATGAATGTCTGAAATAATTGCAGTGGAAGTTGGAAAACAGTGACACAATGTGATAAACAAATGATTTCATTCGTATTTTTATAAAACATATCATCCTTCGAATTCCCCATACAAAGCAGTGGAAGTTGGAAAACAGTGATGCAATGTGATAAAACAAATGATTTCATCTTGTATTTTTTTCATAACACATATCCTTCGAATTCTCCATACAGAAGAAATTGCTGAATGCTACGTGAAAAAAAAAAGATGAATGTCTGAAATAAATGCAGTGGAAGTTGGAAAACAGTGACGCAATGTGATAAACAAATGATTTCATTCGTATTTTCATAACACATATCATCCTTCGAATTCCCCATACAAAAGAAATTGATGAATGCTACGTGGGAAAAAAAGATGAATGTCTGAAATATTTGCAAGGAGTGAAAGCTAATATGTTTTTAAATGTTTTTGAGTTTGTGTGCATTCAAATTTTTTTGAACTTCTTTTTTTTAATATTTTTATGGTTCAGTGTCTTCAACTTTTAAATTCTTACAATGTTTTAATGCTTTAAGATGACTGTAAACAGCTTTTAAAATTCTAATGTGTTTTTTAATATTTTTGAGATTCTCTGTATTCATCTTTTAAATTCTTTATAGGTTTTTTTAATGTTTCTATGGTTTAGTGTTTAACTTTTAAATTCTTAATACGTTTCTAATGTTTTTAAGATTCACTGATTAGAGCTTTTGATTCTTTGTGTGTTTGACTCGTTAATTCAGAGGCGACTTTTTTTTCTAGCCTTTTTAAAACCGGAACTTTTTGGGAGGATGCGACATGAATTTGACTCTCCCAACATGAATGGCAATTTACCCCCTCCACCCCACCCCCTGATATAATCTTCCCTTAAGGCGCTCGGAAACGGGCTGTGGATGGCAAGGATAATTTGTCCCCCCACCTCTAAGCGATCTCAGAACCTCATCTCCCCATAAAAGAAGCCAACCGCCTCAAACCGGTCTTCATCGCTGTTAAGAGGACATTTTTCTCTCTGGGTATGAGCAGGTTAATGTCCATTTTGGGCCATGTACTTTGCAACTGGAAGTTCTTTATGTGTGTACTTTCTTTTAGATAAATAAATAAAAATTGTAAATCTGCATTTCCGATAGACGGACAATCACCTTCTTCATCGCTCATTACAAAACAATTTCGCATTTGAAATCTTCGATGTTACAGACGATTTAAAAGAATCGTTCTAATCATTTTGAATGACAAGTGCAAAAGCTAGTCTCTATTTGATTAACTTTCCATCATAAGAAAACCATCACACATAATGATGATAATTTGAAAACATGTGTTTACCTTCTCTTATCCCTTGCCGGTAAATTCCTACATAAAAACAAGTATGATTCATCTTGATACCATTTGAAAGCGGGAAATAAAAAGCAATTTTCAAACGAAACAAAGAAAGTTGATGCTTTTTTAAAGCGGAGTAATTTCACAGAGGAACTTCAACACGCTTAAAAAATACAAATCTATCGTTTAAAGCTTGCAATTGTTTTAATGGCTGAAAATTATTGACCATTGAGGCATAAAGGAAGTGTCATCTTCCTCGTTCGCTATTAATTTTGATCCCGTTGGCATTGAAAAAAGTTCTACTTAAAATATAAAAATGAATGATTTGTGTGTGCGATTACCGCTTCAAATCTGACTGATTACGGGACAATCATTGACAATTTTGACATAAAACATCTTTAACATCTTAGTCACCTTCGGCGTTTCTTATGGTTTTTCACGATGCTTTGACTCTCTTGTTCTTGCGCAATTCTTTAACTTTCAAGTATTAAGGTATCCGACTGGTTTAAAATAGTCGTTTTTGATGAAATTATCAAAAGAAATTATGACTTAATTTTGTAGCCTGTTTAATCAGCTTTCTAAAACTGTCTCACTTTTTACTCTACGTGAATTACAAATGGAGTTACAGCTGTTTTATTACCGAACTGTAAGCATTATTTTATGTTGCATGGACACTTTAAATGTGTTTTCTGAGAAATAACAGTTATAATTAACGAAATTTAACAAAGATATTAACTATAAATTAGTCATAAATTAATTAAAACTCTTTTGTATTATATAGTAAGGCACATATGCGCAGGTGTATTGTTATCGTTATTGTCTAAAAGTTTTGTTTCTTATCTATACTCTTTTTTTTACTTTTGTTTTATATTTGTTTTATTTATTTTCTGAGAAATGATATTTTTGAGGAAAGCTGTCGACCGTAACAATGATTTCTCATAAAGTTATTCAAGTATTGATATGAAATTTTCTGAGATTGTTTCCTGTAATATGCTTGATGCTTTTCTCTAAAAACTAAGGTTAATTTTAAAATCAAGTATTATTTTTAAGTGCTTAAATATAAACGAAAAGCAATTTTTATGAAAAATTACCAGTTTAGTAACTATGTTCAGCTATATCTCAAAACCATTTTGAAGTACAAGAAATATTTTAGAGCATAACACAGATAACTGTCATAAAAATGCACTCCTACAAGGATTTATGTATATTTAGAATATGATTTTGTCTATGACTGTTAGCGTAAGGCAAATATTTTAGTCATTTTTCTCCAAATTTCTCAGTTGTTTTAAAAAAATGTTATTTTGAAAGCTTAATTTTACGATATTTTCATAGTTTTAAAACATATGCAGTTGAAAAATAACATTAAATATATATATATATAAGTTATTTTTCAAAAAAAACGTCTCCGAACACAGTCGGATACCTTAACTAGCCGCTTTCGCCGCCCTCCGGGAGGGTTCGCAGCCAGTACCTATAGGTACTAGGAGTACCTATAGGACGCTATGCTCAGCACTGTCCTGCCACCTGGCTGCTTCGAGGCTCTCAGCCACTACTTTTTTCAGTTTTAAATACTGCAAGAAGATCAGTGGAACAGACCATAAAACCATATTAGATTTCATATTCATTATAGACAACAGATTCCTTTAAAATTGTAAAATCTTTCAACAAACCTCATCTAGTTTTAACGTTTTGTATAAATTTTTCACGAATTTCGGCATAAAAGTCTTCCGATCCATTAATACAGAATGAAATCGCTCTAACTAAACAGTTTCCATCACCTACAATAAATATTTTATAATATTTTTGACACACCATTGTGATGGAACTGTTGGGATCTATATACTTAAAATAATATGGTAAAACTCTCAGACAGTTCGCCAGCCCCAAACACCAGACCGATTTCCAATTTTTTTTTCATTTGAAAGGTTATGACGTCTAGATATATCATCAATGGTCATTTGTCCCCAACCGCCCCCCCCCCCTCCATTTTCGAACGAAATCGAAAAAACACTTCTCCTCTCTTCATTGTGTATGGGTAAACCTTGTAGAAATTCCACAGCCACAACCACCTAACTGATTTCGACAATTTTTATTTTATATGAAAGCTTATGACGTCTAAATATGTCATCCAGGGTCGCCTGCTCCCACCACCACCCATTTTGTAACGAAATCGAAAAAAATTTCCTACTGTACATTCTCTATGGGGGGAAAACCTTTCGACAGTTCTCCAACAACAACCACTCGACGGATTTCGACAATTTTTATTTCATATGAAAGCTTATGACGTCTATATATGTCATCAAAGGTTGTCAGCCCCACACCAGCCCCCATTTTCGAACGAAATCGAAAAAACACTTCTCCTCTGTTCATTGTCTATGTATAAACCTTGTAGAAATTCCACAGCCCCAACCACCTGTCTGATTTCGACAATTTTTATTTTATATGAAAGCTTATGACGTCTAAATATGTCATCCAGGGTCGCCTGCTCCCACCACCACCCATTTTGTAACGAAATCGAAAA
>BGPR01024755.1:0-14263 GCA_013235015.1 Araneus ventricosus | reverse complement strand
AACTATTGCATCTTAACATAGGTTAACATTCTTATAAATAATTAAATAAAAATGAAAATCATTCAGATTTATATATTTATTTTGTAAATTAATAAATATAATAATTGATCACAAATTAAAAATGTTTCAATTATGTATTCGATATAATTTAGCAGCAGATATTCAGAATAGCTATTAGAAATGTTCAAAAATTATACCGAATCTTATACATCTTATTTATTTCAATATTTTCATAACTTATGTAAATTTAACATAATTTTAGTTACTACATTGTTGCTTTAGAGTTGTCCAGTAAAGAAAGATAAAAGTAATTTCTCCAAAAATAAGATCTCAGAAAATATAGAAGACATGAATAGGAAACAAAGTACACACTCTTTAAATGACACAGCTCAAGTTTAGGAGCTATGTGGATTATATGTCGATTATAAGTTGCTTACAATTTACTTTTCTTAATTCTTTGAAAAACTATATCTAAATGCATAGAAATGAAAGTAAAAAAAATCTGAAGACTGTTATCGACGAGAGTGTGTTTAACACCTTTAGCAGAATTGACAGTGAAAAGTTCGTAGAGGTGGCACAATTACGAGATCAGGTTTTCTTAAAAATGATTTATTATTAATCCAAATCATAATACTCTTTACTGGAGTAATCAAAATAATAAAATAAGCTTAAAAGATACTTCTCTAATACGAAAAATATTGCCAGAAAATATAACCCGATCTCGTGCACGTATATCATTCTCCCGTTCTCAAGGATCAAGGATGAAGAGTGTGTCTCCGGCGTATGCTCCAGAACTGAGTTCTTAGCTTGTGCCGGGTTTAAAAATTGTTAGATCAAGAGTATCACAAAATTATGCCTTCGTTTCAAAATGTTTAAAAGGCAAGAAAAAATTGCCATGAAAAGACGAGTTAAAATTATTGCCGATCTGGTTCGGTCAAGAGAAAAAAAATGGCACCCTCCGAGAAAGGCCTCCATATTCTTTTTGCTTCCGTTCTCATCTCCAACTGACAAAAACATGTCAACAACCCGCCACTACAGTTGCGTATAAAAAAAACCGTTTTATTTACATTCGAAGTATTGCCAACCGCAGATGACTAAACGCTCACCGATCCGGTTCGAATCATTTGAGAGTTCGAATCAACCTAAGATCATGGTATGGAATTGGAAAAATACCCAGGGACTCAACTATCCCCGGATCCGAAAATAAATTTATTGCTAATTTTTTACTAAATGTCTAACAAGACAAAAACAAAAAAGTATTATAAATATTCCACCCATCCATATTCTTCATAAAAATATATATAATTTTAGATATGACAGTTGTAAGAAGCACAGTATAAATAATAGAAAGATGTTCAAGTTATGAAGGAAAAAAAAACGCAATAGGAACATTCTTTCAATTTGTTCTTATGATCACTTGATTTTGATAATTTTCATATTATTTATGCAAGAAGTTTCCAAATAAAATACAGGAAATAACAAATTATTTAATTTTTACTTTTATCATTATCTGATGTAACAGAAAACTATTGCAAATTGAATAATTTTGACGCATTCCTTTTCACCATACAGACGAAAATAAAATTAAACATATCTTCATACGTCTGTAGTAATTGTTTAATAGCCTAGTATTCATAATCTTAATTTTTAAAAAAAGTAAAATTTCGATAAACGGTAGCAAAACGAACTTTAAACGTAATTCACTTATGAGGAAAATGTATTTAAAAATAAACGGAAATTAAATATTTAATTATTGGCAGAACATCAATGAAGTATACATTAAATGCATTAAGGAAGTGGACAATATATTTTCATTTTTTTCACATCGTAAAAACAAAGTAATGAGCTAAGAAATTTGCTAATTATTTAAAGATTTTTACCTTTAATTAATATATTCAAATGTAATGGGGTCGAAGGCCACCGACTCGGCATAAACAAAAAAAAATCGACAAAAATCGTTTAATATCATTGATATGAAAAAAACTACAAATGAAGTATTCTTGTGATATGAATATATTTACCTTATTTTTTTTCTTCGACATTCAATTTACCCAGCTGTCAAATTTTTAACTTTCAATAAATGAGAAATTTTATTTAAATATATACTCACAAATCATATATACTTAATTCAACATTACCGAAAAATCAATTCAAAATAAAATTTAGTACTTACCAGTAAACTCCTGTTACCAGTTCTTCAAATCCCCACTCCATTAGCTTTCCTTTAATGTCTATTTTCAATGGGTATTTAAATATCCAAATCAGCTCTAACGCGAGAATGTCCCGTCATGCTAAACATGGCCGAGCGAACAGAGAAAGATTTTTCGCTTAACGTTCCTTCATTTTCAAACTGAAACTTTTAGTAAATTGCACTACCACTTAACAGATACATAAAACAGACGCCGCTATGGATTGATCCATTAGGGTATAGAATGTTTTCACACTTCAACACTTCATTAATGTCCTTCTTTTCTCTGATATATTGGTATGCTTGAGGAGGAACGTTATCTACTTCAATCCAGCAAAGTGCAGCCATATTTGAGATTTACCATACGGCATGGTAAAAAAAAATAAATGCACTGATATCATTGTATTTGGTAGTTGTCAGAGAGGTCAGCATGGTCAAATCACCAAACATATGGTAAAATGAACGATACTTTCTGAAGAATAATCTGGTAATTTTATCGTGATTCTCGTAAAAAAACGAAGTGTATGGTATGAAAGCCGTTTTTCCTGGTAAATTAACTTTTCAGCTTTGTAATTTTACTAAACAGGCGGGTAAAAAGAGACATAATTTCGAAAACCAGAAATTCTCGTAAACCGTTACCAGAACGAACAATAAGATTATTAAACAAATAATTTAAATACAGTAAATTTTGTTGATTATCACCAGAATTCTGGTTTTATTACCAGAAATGCCATTACCATACAAATATGGTTTTTTTGCCAGAATTTTTTTCTCAGTGTAGACAAAAGCAAAGGCATAGCAATTAAACTATGAAGTATGACCTCAATTAGTAACCTTCCGAACGTAATTAAAAATAATTGTTATATAAAAGTTACAGTAAGATTCTTTAGTTAGTAACCAAGCAATGGCATGCAAAATTTTAAACTAAAACAAAAGTTATCTCTTTATGAGAGAAATAGTGAATAGAGAAGTAAAAATATTCATAAAAAATTGTGTAATTTTTTTAGTATAAGTTGCAAAGCATTTGCAGCTATTTTAAATAAAGTCATTAATAGATGGATTTCCCTAAACATACAATAATTTTTAATTAGTTCACACAAACACAGTTATATTTCTATGAAAAAAACCATGATATTTAGTAAAGAAGTTACGCATTATAAAACTTTCTAAAGCAAATTCATTACTACTAGGGTGCTCTGCCCTCTGCTCGCTAAAGCTCGCCAACCCCCTCCTCCGGGGCTTGCTACGCAAACCCTCCTCGCTTCGCTCGCTACATGAAGACACTGGGTGTCCTAGCACAGTTGTTATAAAATCTTTATATATATATAACACCCACACGCGCTTGCCGTACAACCCCCAAGAGTCACGTTGTGATTCTTTTGGGATCACTACGTGATCCCAGCTCGCTTCGCTCGCTCGCCGTACAGTTATGACTGTCTGCAAGTAATAGAAAATTATAAATACATTAATTACTAAAAGTAAATTTAAATTATCTGAAATAGCATAAACTCCTAAAATTTTTTCAGCAATTACTAATAAACTAAATCATCAAATTTCTAAACTTAAAATTTCCTGGTAGCATATATATAAATATATATATGTAAATGTTTGAAAGAAATTTGAATGCTAAAATGTATAATTATAAAATGTTTGCTAATATAAATTATTTACATCAATCAGAAATCAGGCATTTAAAACTTATTGGTACACAAAATTGAATATTTCTTCAAGTTTCATTAGCCCCAACTTTATTCGAACAAACTTCTTAATTTACACTCTTCTCAATGAATTGTTGCTGAAAAAAACCTTCGCCACTTGTATACACACTCACTGTAATAATTATTCAGCCAAGAAAGTAATAACTTTCCTCGCTGGGTAGTTATTTATCCGTTAAAACCTCAGAAAGTTTGAGTTACGAAAGATTATTTCACGAACTTGCAGCTTAAAAAGCACAGTTTAACTGGCAAATAGCTTTAAACATGTTCAGATTCACAATTCAAAATTATAAACCATAATAAATATTTACTTTTAATTTTTTAAATTAACAAAATAGCCTTTTTTCAAAATTTTTAAAATTCATAAAATTTTTGCTTTTTACACCAAAATTTTACACATGCTCTAATTCCACTGAAATCTTAATCGGAAAAGCTTCGCCACATCTATACACACTCACTACAATAATTATTTAGCCGAGAAAGTTACAACTTTTATCTCTGGGTAGTTATTTATGCGTTACAACATCAGAAAGTTTGAGTTACGAAAGATTATTTAGCGCATTTCACAAACTTTCAGCTTAAAAAGCACAGTTTAACTGACAAATAGCTTTAAACGTGTTCAGATTCACTATTCAAAATTATAAACCATAATAAATATTTACTTTTACCTTTTTAAAATTAACAACCTTAGCATTTTATTATTGATTAGATACCCTTTTTCAAAATTTTCATCCTTCAAAATCGTAAACATGCACTTTTTAAATGAAATATTGCCTCTGCACATGTAAACACACTCCCTCCAATTATTATTAAGTGAAGGAAGGGATACTATTTTTCTCTGGATAGATGGAATTCGGAACATATGAGCTGTCGAGAGATGAATAAACCAATTTTTCAGAAACTTTTAGCTGAAAAGGACATTCAGTATTTAGCTCACATTAATCCAAACTGTACGACTCAAACTTATTTAATTCAAACGATCTAAACTAAAAAAAAAAAAAATTCGCTTTTTTCCGACTTTAAACCAATTCAAGAATCTCGGCGTCAGGGTTCAGATTGGTAAACAAACTGATCGTTGCCAACGGGGAGAAAGAAATAAAGGTCCTTTTTTCGTGCCACGCATAAGCTTTTTATATAATATAGATTCTGCAATGAAAAAAATCAATTTTATTTATTCAGTCATACCATCTACTTCTCCAGACAATCTTCTTGTTAAGTCTGGTCTACAATTGCTATCATATTTAACAATACGGAGAGCATAATACGAAGGAAAAACTCCAAGAAAATTTCCTGCATCTGGGAACATCCTCTCAAATTCTGCATCAATCTGCAATTAACTATATAATAATATAAAATACAGCCACATTAAAAATGCATTTATAATGTTAGTTTGAAAGAAACACGAAAGAAGATACTAGATCTCCTTTGAAGTCTTTTTACTTGGGATATTTCATTAGCACCTGCCCAATAGATGGATTTTCCCCTTTTAATATACTGCCTTCGTACTTCAAAAGTGTCATTCATAGTTAAAAAATTTAGTATAGGAAGTAAAAAGATGTGAGAGGAAATGAAAAAAGCCAATTGTACCCAAATAAACTATTGCCCCCCCCCCAATATTTTAATAGTGGAAAAATTAAACTAAAAACACTCATCCCAATGCACAATTAATAATAATAATAACTAGTTTTATGCTTATAAATGACCTGATCAGTTAGGTAACTAGTACATCAATAGGAGATAAAACTTTTTAAAATATAGAATTTTAATAATATCAGTGGAAAGTAAATCTGTAAAAAGAAATCCAGATTGATTAAGAAATTCTCATTAACATTCTAAAATGTATATATAAAAATGTAATAAGTGATATAAATAAAAATAAGTGTGATTAATATATTGGATAAAAATAATTAGCATTTTAAAGTTCTTCCTGCACATTCTAATATATAATCTATAATGATAAATAATTTTCTAAAAAATAAAGTGGCATAAAACAATGTATTCAGGATGAAGTTATCTCTAATTATTTTTATTGTTTCAGGAATTTTCAAATTTGCATTCAAGTATAATATATGTCAGAGATATGTTCAAAAGGGAATTAGGTCATTTAACAAAGTTTTTGAAGAATGTGCATAGATATAATGTTAATTATATTATATGAATCTATACTTATAAAAGGCAATGTTTGTGTGTGTGTGTCTGCGATGTCCAGACGAATCTATCGCACTTACAGCCATGAAATCTGGCATACAGGTAGTCGTAATGGTGACTGAATGCACCTCGAAGCCGAAATTTTAAAATTTAATCTAGAAAATTTTTTATTTAATGTTTTGTGTTGTTGTGGGTGATTTTTCGCACTAATTTCTCAATAGCATGATTTTGGATAACTGTACGATAAAAATAGATACACCATCGGAAAGAACACGCGATTTCTGTTCTAATGAAGTTAGTTTTGAGCTTCTAACGTAATTTACTGAATTTTGAGAATTTTTAAAAAAAATAGTCAGTTTTGGCATCTAAATGTTAGTTTTGTTTTTAAATTTGTTGCATCCGACTTTCTAATAACACTATTATTTTAAATTTTTCTCAGCTTATAAGTAGAACGGTTCTGTCGGATTTAAAACAACAACGGTTACAATATCTTTTCAAGTTTTTTTAAATTAATTTTTTTCTGGGCAGTTGAGAGTTATTTTTATGGAGAGAGTTCCTCGCTCGGGACTTCTTTGGAACGCAGATGACTATGTGATTGGTTGAAGGGGAGGTGACGTCATAACCTTGAATTGAATCACTGATTATTATTTTCGGCAGTATCTTAACGTATTTATTCATCTCGCAGACTTAGCTTGCAGTATAATAATTTCAACGTTTCAATTTTTTAGTTTTGTTTTGGATTAACTTTTCTACGAGTAAAATGCCATTATCGCAAAAAAAAAATAAGCGGGAAAATGTGTATCTTTTGTTTTGATTTTCTTTTCTAAACTTTTCATGTCATTGTGGGCCTGGTTTTTTTTTTTTTCATTTCGTTGAAGTTCTGATTCCACGGGCAACGCCGTGCGTGTACTGCTAGTTAGATATAATTTAGATAACTAAACTTTCATTACAATAGTCTGACAAAACACAAGTATTTTGTGGACAGGCAAATTAAAAATTTTCAGTTTGTTTAAAAAATTCTTATTTTGAAAAATAATAATAATTGATTTTTAAAATAAACAAAAAAAAGAAATTAAAACACTAAAAATCATAAAGATTTCATCTTCTATCAAAAAACCAGAAAAAAAAATGAAAATTAAGAAGTCTTCTGGTAATTCAAGAAGACTTGGCAGATATGATATAGCAATGAAGTATATTTTAAGCTACATATTTTCATTAAAATAACTCGGTAAGATTTATTTACAACACTAACTAAATGATGAAATGATTCATATAATCTAGAGTTGATGTTTAACAAATAAAATGAATAACTAATTTTGAAAATAATAATAAAGGCTGCAAACAAATAATTCCCTTAATTAGTAGCACACAACTACCATAATAGTTCTTTTTTTCCCCTTTTTTAAAGTTTGAGTGATTCCATAAATCTACTGATACATGATGCATATACGTGTATGTCAATAAAAAAAATTATGAAAATTTCATTCGAACAAAATTTACATTCCAATACATAAAAATTACAATTACTGATTTTTTCAGTCATAAAATTAAACCACATGGCAAATTATAAATAAAAAACAATTTTCAGATCCTAATGCGCTCCAAAGACCAGAAAGATGTCTCACGAAATTTTAAACTTCCCTTCGCAGTTGACGGAAACCCCAAAGTCTGAATTTGCTATAATCCATTTACAAAATGCAAATTTATATTGAAGAAAATGCAAAATTAACCGTCGTTAAAAACTTTAATAAAGGGTGAAAGGCTAAAGAAGTGAACTAAACGACCCCGTACCTCTTCATATCACGTGGCATGGTCGTAAGATATTTGATTGCAAAACGAAAGGTCATGGTATCGAATCTGCTTAATAAGTTAGGTTTTTTTTCCCGTACTCGCAAACGTAAGCAAATCTGCTTAAGAATTTGAAATTTCTTCGTTCATTTTTAAAAGAGATGTCTATAAATTCAATTTTTTAATTAATTTTACTCTTTTTTTCCTAAACCTTGTTAATTTTCAAGCATATTTTTAATAACTATATTCTTACACCCTTTCCACTACTCAATGCTTGCATGCGATTTAAATTTAAAAATGTATGAATATTTGCTTCGAGGTCTCTTCAATTACTCCTACAGAAGAAAAATAATTTGAACAGAATGTACACAGCCTAATAAATAACGATTAACTTTCCACACTGAAAAACAACTTTTTTCAAAACAGTTTTTATTTTCTTTTGTGTAACTTCATCAGGCTCTTTCCATCCTCATAAACAAGCATATTAAACGGTTTATATTTCTTTCAATTGAATCCACAACTTCTTTACAAGTTCTTCCTGTAAAAAACTTTACTCTTGTATCCTGATCTAGAGGTTTGCAGCTTGGAAGTCGTGTTGAGGTGAGGAAGAAACCACCTATACTGCGTTCAGGAATAATTAGAGCGTGCAGTTATCAATGAATAAAACAATTTTCTCTTCTCTTACACATTTTCTTGTTTATTTATTGCTCTCTGAGAGAAATTCATCATCATCAAGCTTTTTTTTATTTGCTTTATAATGGAAATGCACTTAATTCCTTTAAAAGCACATTGAGTTTCTGATTTTCCAATCATCAAGGATTAACTTCTTAGTTAATGTTGGTAGCTAAAGTAACGTTCAAGTCTCTCTTTTTTCATCCATGAAGAGTTTATCCTTGAAGTCTTTGTATTCTGATCTTTGAAGAGCCAATCCATCAGCACTGAATATTCTTGAGAAGATCAGGAAGAGTTTTTTCATCGACTCATCAAGCTCTCCCACACTGATTCTTTCGCTTAACACACTCTAAAACAATGTTGTGACGTTTTAAATTTTCAGACCATTACATTCTGCTTTGAAGTCTTTGTAACCCAGCTTCTGATTGCAAATTTTCCCTTTCTTTCAACATTTGCCTCATAGGTAAATTACAATCATTATCTTTTTTTACATACATTGTTTAATCTATTTGAAGATTCTTCTAATTCAGGATCTCAATTGAATCTTCTCATAGATCCTTTTTCTCAGTGTAAAAGTCTTTTAATTTTCTCTCGTCCTTTAGTATTGTGATAAAGTCGATGTAGATTAAAATCTTGGCAGTTGTCCTTTCTTCCTTTATCAGACTGAAAAATCTCGGACCTTTTTCTTTACTGTCAACATTCAGCTTCCATTTCTTGCTTTTTTCGTCTCCATGGCACCACCTTCCATTTTGCAACTCGAACTGGCAGATTCACACTTTTTTAATCAATTACAAACACCTTTTCATGAGACATGTTTAACACGTTAGTCAGTTTGTTAACCTCTACATAAACACAACAGCTAATAGGCTTGCGTAACAATTGGTGAGTAAGTCGGATCCAGCCGATACTATGCGACCTTGAATATCCATTTGGGTGAAAATTAGTATTGTGCTCCTTTGCAGCAAATTCTGGGAAGCATCCCCTACGTGAAATCTTCATGAAGATCAAAGACTACAAGTGATTTTCAAGGAAAAAATATTTTCGCTTCGAAAATAATTCGACATATAAAGGTTTTGAATGAAAACTTACTTCAGATAGGAATTGAAATTAACATTAGAGAAATACGAATTTCAAGGGAAAAATATTTTCAGATATCAAGGTTTTGAGAGATATCAAGAGTTTACTGTAGTACAAATAAATGCATACATTTTTCAAAAATTAAATTTATATATACTTGTATAAAACACTTATAAATGCTACTTTCCAGAATTTTCAGTTCTCATTGGAGACACGTCTCGTTTTTTCATTTAATTTGGTCTTGAGACTAATTTCTAATTCATTGATTGAATTTGATAAAGAAAATATATGCATCACAAAATACTGACATGGATGTCATATTGTCATCAGTATCATCAGCATGCTGACTTTCTGATAATTTTCTTTTGGCATAGAAAGTCGATTTAAGAATTGGTTCGTCTGTTCTTAAGAACCTATTGTAAGTAACTCGATTTTTAAATTTCCTATCTTCCATTTCAAATCAATGTTATCTATTTTTTGAAAATTACACGATAAATAAATCACAACACTGGATTCCACACGTTTGTTTGGATGGTAGATGGTTCGCTGGCTGCCCTCAGGCTTCACTTTTCATCAAAAATTGAGATTTTCTTTTATAAAATAAACGAGGAGGCGATAATTATATTTATTATATTTTAGAATAAAAAATAAAAGAATCTCCGAGAATTTTTATATTATTACACATCTCTTTACAATTTGTTTCCCCCTTTCACTGTTTAAAATAATAATAACCAATAACTAGCTGAATTGTTTAAAATAATTAATGAGATATTTCGATCTTAGAAGACCATAATTTTGACACATTACAATTATTTATACATGAAAAATGTAATTTAAAGAAATTCTGTAGTATAAAAATCAATTGTTACCGGCAATTGAAAGCATGCGCTTTGCTGGAACTGTAACAGAATGCAGTCTTTCAAAGTGAGAACGACTTTTTCCAGTTGTTAAATTTTTGTGTTTGTGTTACTCTTACTCGTGTGGAATTTTATTTTTTTTTCATTCGTTATCATTACATTCCTTTGTTTATTTAATATCATGACTTTACGTATTGAACAAAAAATCCAATTTCTATGCCTTAGTGCATTTTTACGCGGAAAATTCGGTTATGAAGTTGAAAGACTACATCCCTCAGATAGATGATGATTACGACATGAATACTTGGAACCCTAAAGAAATTATAGAAGTGTTATGGGAAAATGGTACGCCATATCCAGAAAACATATTACATTTTGGAGGTATGTAAATTAACTTCATTTATAACAATTTTGTAGTGTTTTGAAGCAAATTTGAAAAATCTTTCAAAAACTGTAACCCCAGTAGCACACAAATATTGTACAATATTTTGGGAAATATTGAACAATATTGTGAATACAGATGAATAGCGAATACCGGATAACAATATTGTGTAATACTGATTAAAAAATTAAATTAAAAAAGGCTCAAAATTTTTTTAAAGTATTGTTAACGTAAAATTTTGTTGTAAAAATATTAGTTACATCTTAATAATTCATTTTATTTGAGATTTTATTTCGAAAAATTCACTGGAACAGTTTTATATTAAGAGGCCGAATTTTATATAATTTTGTACAATATTGTGTTGACAATATTGCAAATCTACATTGAACAACGTTGAACAATATTCATAACTATATTCGACCTCTTTTCTCATGCCCTGCACGTACGCACATCACTTTATCTATGGGGATCTGAAGTGAGTTATTGCGCATGCGTTTCGCTTATCATTGGGCGGGAATTCACATTGAATAGATCAACATCAACAAAGCCTTGAAACTGTAGTATTAAACTGCAACTTCAATTTAGCATTGTTTTTTTTTGAGATTTGTATCATAACCTACTAAGTTTCATCTACGATTTCTACTTTCAGATAAAAGGTATTTAAATATATTTGTATAGTCGTGTGAAAAATATTACTGTTTATCATAATATAGTATTTATTAAATTCAAAATGTTATTTTGCCTGTTAAATTTTGTTATCTAATCATAGAGGAGTGATTTATTCAGACCTTAGTTTCATATTGATTTTGTAAAACTGTACTTAAATAGGAAGCATATATCTTTTTTTTAAATATGATAAATTTAATGAAACAGTGGGGATTTAAATGCAGAAACTCTCGATATCTCGAAATCGAAGGGACCCGGAAAAAAAATTCGAGATAGCGAGTTTTCGAGATAACGAGGTTACCCTCCCAAGCATTAAAAATTACACATAATTACAAGATAAGGAATATATTGTAAAATATTTTAACCAGATAGAGCTAAATATCTGAAAACGGCAATAATTTCCATATTAGTTCATAGCAGTGATATTAATTTACATAGAAGTATAAAATTTTTAAAACAGAATGTATTTGTAATAAATTACTACTACTTATAGAATTTCTTTCAAAAGTCCAGCATAGTGACCTGGCGACACCTCTTTTCAATTACTTTTCTACTAAGTTTTCAATCCAAAAAATAGCTGCGAAATCCTCTTTTTCCACGTTTTCTGAACATTCCATGAACATGATGTGAACAGCATCTTTAACCTGACCAGCAATAATGTTGGTGTCTGCTGGAACATCCACCTCTTTCTCATCACTCGAAGGCGAAGAAATTGTTTAAGAAAAGATCTCATCATCAGTCCACAGTCCACACACTTGCATCTCCGAGTCGAACTCCGTAAATTTTTCAAACATTGGCGTTTTAGAAGGTTGAGGTTTTTTGAAACCTTCTCCCATTCTTCACACTGGTGTGTTTCTGTGTGGAGTTCCTGCTCCTCATCTCATTAACTTTCCACACTAGAAAAACAAGCTTTTTCAAAACAGTTTTTGATTTTCTTTTGTGTAACGTTCATCCAGGCTCTGTTTGCCATCCTCATAGAAGCAAGCATATTAAACGGTTTCATTTTCTGTTTTTTATCAATTGAATCCACAACCTTCTTTACAAGTTCTTTCCTGTAAAAAACTTTAAAACTTCTTATTATCCCCTGATCTAGAGGTTGCAGCTTGGAAGTCGTGTTAGGTGAGAAGAAAACCACCTATACTGCGTTCGTTTCAGGAATAAGGCTAGGAGCCGTGCAGTTATCAATGAATAAAACAATTTTCCTCTTCTCTTTACACATTTTCTTGTTTATTTGTTTAAACCACTCTGAGAGAAATTCACTCGTCATCCAAGCTTTTTTATTTGCTTTATAATGAAATGGAAATGACTTAATTCATTGAGTTTGAGCACATTGAGTTTCTAGATTTTCCAATCATCAAAGGATTAAGCTTCTTAGTTAATGTTGGTAGCTAAAAGTAACGTTAGTCGCTCTTAACTTTGTTTTCCTCCATGGAAGGTTTATCCTTGGAAAACTGTAGTTTTGTATAGCAATATGCTTTGAAGAAAAGCCCAGTCTCATCAGCACTGAATATTCTTGTAGAAGATCAGGAAGAGTTTTTATCCATTCCGAACAAAGCTCATCACCCACTGATTGGCTTTCGGCACACAATTTTCTAAAAACAATGTTGTGACGGTTTTTAAAGATTTTCAGCCATCCATTGCTGCTTTTGAAGTCTTTGTAACCCAGCTTCTGTGCAAATTGTTCCGCTTTTTCTTTCAACTCATTGCCTCCAATAGGTAAATTACAATCATTGTTACATCTTTTTTACATACATTGTTTAATCTATTTTATGAAGCATTCTTCTAATTCAGGATCTCAATTCGAATCTTCTTCATAGATCCTTTTCTCAGTACGTAAAGTCTTTTAATTTTCTCTCTGTCCTTTAGTATTGTAGATAAAGTCGAGGCTGGAATTTTAAAATCCTTGGCGATTTGTCCTTTCTTCCCGTCTTTATCAACAGCTTCGAAAATCTCGGACCTTTTTCTTTACTGTCAACACATTCAGCTTCCATTTAACACTTACTTTTTTCGTCTCCATGGCACCACCTTCCATTTTTGCAACTCGAACTGGCAATTCACACACTTTTTAATCTCAATTACACCTCACAAACGTTTTTCGCAGACTGATTTAACACGTGTAGTCAAGTTTGTTGAACCTGTTACATAAACACAACAGCTAATAGGCTTGCGTAACGAATTGGTGAGAATGACACTCATCGGATCCAGCCGATACTATGCGACCTTGAATATCCATTTGGGTGTAAAGGGAGTGGTATTGTCCCTTTTGCAGCAAATTCTGGGAAGCATCCCCTACGTGAAATCTTCATGAAGATCACAAAGACTAAACAGTGATTTTCAAGGGAAAAAATATTTTTCGCTTCGAAAATAATTCGACATATCAAGGTTTTGAATGAAAACACTTCGAGATAGGAATTGAAATTAACATTAGAGAAATACGAAATTTCAAGGGGAAAAATATTTTTTCGAGATATCAAGGTTTTCGAGATATCAAGAGTTTACTGTAGTACAAATAAATGCATACATTTTCTAAAATTAAATTTATATACTTGTATAAAACATAAAAAATTAGAAAAAAGTTACCTAATGAATATTATAGCATTAGGGGAGACAGGGGATATAATGGACCACTTTGGTAAATTTTGAATGTTTGCTCTCAAAGTACTGACATTTTTGTTTGAAAATATGCCTACATGTTATCTATTAAAGTTTATATTAGACCGGTGATGTAAAAATTTATAATTTTTTTAATAATATTTATTGATCTTAAGTT
>BGPR01024754.1:0-22915 GCA_013235015.1 Araneus ventricosus | reverse complement strand
TGTACCTGGACACAAGTACCTTGAACCTATGCCGATTTTAGCGCCATCTGTATAGATATGAAAATTATATGTATTTTAACTTACCACCAGAGTCCCAGTGTACCTGAACTTATTTTGTCAAGGGTGCTCATTTATGAATGAATCCTAAAAAAGGAAATGACCCATCAAAAGAATTTTTTCCTGTTGAATTTTGTGTTAATAGTTCCTAAACATACATAAATTACTTTATAGTAAAATGCCTAACTTATAGACAGTTTTTAGCTATAATAAATATGTAGAAATTATGTTAAGTCTAACCTCACTTAGTGTCAGCCATTTTGTGAGCACAATGGTAAACCTGACCAGCCCAGTGGTGTACCTGGTACGACCACTACATGGTCTACCACCTATGTGTGGAAAATAGATGTAATGTGGTGTACCACATCCCGTGTTGACTGGAGGATCTCTGAAAGGCAGCTTGGAAATTAACATTTGGAATGACTTGTCTAATTATTGTTGGTTAAGCCTACTCATAGGAATGAAACTGTTGCTGTAATAATTTTATATTCTCTAATCTAAGACCTCATTAAGTAAAGTGCTCATTAACATTTTTCTGTAGCTAAAAATACTCATAACTGCTTATGTTCAAACTATATTCGGTTAGATTTAAATCTAGAAATATGGTCCAAGGTATGCACACCTACAGGTACCTTAGTCTCATTTGCATTTTTTTAAAATTGTAAATATTAATTTGAAATATTTCTTTTAAAAAAAATCTACATGAAAAAATACATGTTGTGTATAAAGGCTCTAAATATGAAAGAAAATTGTTTTGTTACCTTTCTTTAGTAATTATCCAATTAAAATTAAAAAGTAAAAATGGACTAGGTACACCACCTTCCCTATATAATTCCATAACTTAGCTCTCACCAGGAAACGAGCTGAAAATCGATTACCAAATTCCATCTTTTACAGACATGAACGAAGTCAACTGAAATCGATTAAAACAGCTTTTATTAGAATACTAGAAAGAATTTTATTACGATTGTTTTTTGCCTTTAATTTATAATTCATTTTGAAAACATTAAAGATCTTGAAAAAACTCAAATTCATCACCAGGTGACGCCTCTTATGGAATCAAAATTAAATTAAATTAACCGATATTTACAATTGAGTTCTGATAATATTTAAATAGTGTACTGTCATCGAAGATGCAATGGCGACAAATTTCAAAATCGTAGCCCATATGGAGGTGAGTGAAAATCAGTTACAGAATTCCATCTTAGTTAATTTAATTGAAAGTGATTAATAAATGTGTGTAGAAGCGAACATATCACTCGCTGTTGAAAGTTTACCATACTTTCAAAATTAGAGAATGTAAATCACCAATAGGAATGCCAACTAATGAAAGTTTTATTTCGAAAGAGTGCTATGTCTTAAGCCGGTACTTACGTATTAACGCCACCCAGTTGAGGTTGTAACAAGAGCAAATCTTTCGCCAAATCTGTGAAAACCAAATAAAACCAACCGAAGTGTGAAAGCTCGCCAAATCTGGCAAAAGAATTTAGGGTGTACTTCGGCACTTAAAAACCAATCTGTGAAAACCGCCAAATACTTAAAACCGCCAAATCTGTGAAACCGCCAAAATCTTGGACAAAAATTTTAGGTGTGTACCTGGCGACACTTCAAAAAAACCACCAAATCTGTGAAAGCCGCCAAATACTTAAAACCGCCAAATCTGTGAAAACGCCAAATCTGCAAAAGTTTAGGTGTACCTTGGGGCACTTCAAAACCGCCAAATCCAGAAAACAATACTTAAAACCGCTAAATCTGTGAAAGCCGCCGAAATCTGAGCAAAAAAGGTGTACCCTTGACCTAAAACCGCCAAATCTGTGAAAACCAACACTTAAAACCATAAATCTGTGAAAGCCGCCAAATCTGACAAAATTTTAGGTGTACCTGTGCAATTCAAACACCAACGTGAAACCGCCTAAATCTGAAAAATTTTAGGTACCTTGCACAGGCCTCAAAACCACCAAAGTCTCAGAAAACCATGCAAATACTTAAAACCGTCAAATCTTAAAGCCGCCATGAATCTGGACCGATTTTAGGGCACTTGGGACACTTTACCATCTGTGCGAAAGACGCATCGAAGCCAATCTGCAAAGGCAGGATGACAGGGCGCAAAGCTCACCAAATCTGTGAAAACCGCCAAAGTGCAACTCATGAATGGAAAGGCCGCCAAATCTGTGCAAAAGGTACACGTTTTAGTGTACATTGCGCTGCCTCGATCTGAAAACGCCATACCAAGCCAAATCGGTAGATTAGGTGTGCCTTGGCGGCTAGGTTCGAATATCGTAAAACGCAATCCTTAAACGCCTCTGTACGCCAATCGACAAGTGGGATTACGCTTGCCAGACCTTACGAATCGTGAAACCAATGCTAACCCATGAGCCATCGCCAATTTCAATACCGGAGCCTAGGCTCCCGTCTGTAACCAAATACTTAAAAACCGCCAATGGAATCAATCAGGTATTTAGACATGCGATAAAATAATAAACGATGAACGCAAATCGAAATTAGGTATCATTGCTGCATCAAACCAAAATCTGTAGCTGCGGCGTGTTATCGCAGTATTAGCGTAGCGCGGTGACTGAGCCAGAAGCTGAGGTGTTTTGGATATGCATAATCGAGTGGCTTAATTCGCACGCTCGTGACTATCACATGTGCGTCCTTTTGATGTACGAGCTATTTTACCGCCACAACGCGGAAACCACAGAACACTCAAAGCCCACGAACCACATCGATTCTTACCGTTCCAGGGCAGAAACTTTGTGGAAAGACAGGTCGTCGGAATGCAGCTTATGGAGGGACCTGAGACGAAAATACGTCCAGTACGAGTAAATAAATAAATTAAAGATAACAAATCTTCAGATTACCGAAGCTATACAGTTACAGACGAAGATCTCGAGCACATGCATCTCCAAAATGCTTTTCTGTCTCTTTTGTGAAAGCGGAAGGAATAGCTATTCTCAGTTGGTAACAAATATTCCAAACTTATGAATATTTGCTTTATCAAAAGTTCGCGCTTCACATTCGTGATAAAATTGTGAAGATTTTAGTCACTTACAAATGATCTATTTTTTGTTTCCAGTCGATTCACTAACCAAGTGCCAGAAATAGTGACTCGCATGTCAAGTTCCTATAATCCTTCAAGAGAAAGAACAGAAGGTCAGATTTTTATTTGTCTCTAGTTCTCCTCCATAAAAATTGGATTAGATGAGAGTCTCAATGGGCAATTGCACAGTCTTGGCTTTACACACCTCGAGAATTTGTTTAAAATGGATAAAACTATCCGATATGTGTTAAGTATGTGTGACATCATACTTCTGTGTACAGATGTTTGAGAGTACTGATAAATGAAATAGTGACTGCAATGGTACTATAAGTTCCCATAACTAAGAGAAAGAACAGAAGCGGGGATTTTATTTGTTCTGATATCACAAAAAATGATTAGATCGTGAAAGAGTTATCAATGCAGACTTTACACTCGTGTCTTGGCTTTACACATCCTCGAATGAATTTGTTTAAAAATGATAAAACTTGATAGTTGTTAAGTATATGTACATCATGTCTACGTAACAGATCTTGATAACCGACAAATGAAATATTGACTGCATGTGTTCTATAAGAT
Organism: Araneus ventricosus; assembly: GCA_013235015.1. Lineage (NCBI taxonomy): Eukaryota > Metazoa > Arthropoda > Arachnida > Araneae > Araneidae > Araneus > Araneus ventricosus. Next base: position 19,242 of record BGPR01024754.1, on the reverse strand, counting down.
TCCCACTAACTTAAGAAAAAGAACAAGCGGGATTTATTTGTCTCACTGTTCTCTCTTAAAAAATGATTAGATCGATTGAGTTCTCAATGGGCAATTCTTATTGTGTTCTTGGTACACACCTCGAATGAATTTTTTGTTTAAAAAATGGATAAAACTCTCGATATGTGTTAAGTATCTAGCATCATAACTTCTGGTAACAGACGTTTTGAATAACATGCAATGATAACATTTATTGAGAATTGTTATTCATAGTATTAAAATTTACGTTCTGCGCTAATTAGTCTTGTATAATTCTTAGCACTTTGTGAATTAAATTTTATAACATGTAATGTCAGAGAAATGAACAAAGGAGCTTGAATTACCTCTAATGTCGCCAAAAGTTTGTTCTTTCTGGACTAACAATTATTGATATTCATCACAACAGCAGTGATTATCCGATTATTAGTTTTTAGTTTATTCCTGGATGGATAATCAGTATCAGGTTAGGCGTTTTAGAGGGTTATTCTGCTTCTATATGTGAGTTCAAAGAAATTTTATCTTAACTGCGATACCAGGCTCAATCAGTGTTCTTGTGTATCATAAATGAAGGAAAATTTATGATGATTTTTTTAATCATGTTTTAATATAAACGTTACTAGAAAGGAATAGAGTAAATCTTCTATGAATATACGAAACATATAAATTAAACGCCAATATCATCCTTCGAATGATGGCGTTCCTATATAAAAAGAAGTGAAACACTTTAAAACTGAAAAAGTATAAAAACTTTCTCATTTCTATTATATTATTTTAAGGTGAAGTTCAGGAAACTTGACTCCTCTTTGTCCTTTCTCAACGAGCACAGCGACCTTCAATATTCATTCGTAATCATTATTCTTCTATTCTATTCCTAACTTCCAATTCTCTTCTCGAATTCTAATTTATTCCATATTCTCTGTTACAATTCTTTTAGTTCTTCTTCGAATTCCTAATTCTATTTTAATTATTCTTCTTCGAATTCTAATTCTATTTTTAATTATTCTTCTCAATTCAGCAATTCTAATTCTATTCTAGTATTCTTGTATTTTTTATACATTTTAAAGTTCTTCTGTGAAATGTATCTTCTTGTATGTAGAGCAATACGTAACTGAACGAAGCATAATTTCCACCTTCCCCTACACTTTTGTGTTCTCAGCGGCAATATACTATTTTAATATTTTCAGAACTCAGTCATCAGTTATCGAATTAAATTTTAATTCGAGATGTGTGGAGCCACCTGGTAGTGAATTTGAATACAAAATGATTTCAAGATCCCTTAATATTTAGGGGAAAGTGGGGTAAAGCCGGATAGATAAGGTCTGCTGGAGCTAAAATATTCGACATAGAGCTTGTCAAATTTTATGAAAATATCCATTGTTTATCGGAGTACAATATACCTTTCCAGAAAAGTCACACTTTCATTACGTTACTCGTCAATGACTTTTTTATAAAAAAAAAGTCAAACTACCCAGTTTTTCCCCACTAGTGGAGTAAAACCGGGTACACATGTTAAGGTTATGTGAAATTAGGAAAACTCGATTTTTAGTGGAAAAGTTGCAATTATTTTTATTTTATATGACAATTTAAGAATACAGTGGTACCTCGAGATACGAGTGTCCTGACATACGAGTTTTTTGAGATACGAGCGCTGTCGAGCAGCGAAGTTTTGTTTTGAAATACGAACGACATTTGAGATACGAGGAACTTCAACGAACTCTGTGCTTAAACAGAAGGAGTCGATAAAGGGCATAACGCCAGCTAAGGGCGTTACAATAATTTCTAAGCTCCGGAGCTCTCTCCATGAAAAGATAGAGAAACTGCTGATGGTTTGGGTGACGGAGAAACAGCTTAAAGGCGATACCTTAACACAGGGCATCATATGCGAGCACGTTCTAAGGCACGAGCGATTTACGGTGATTTGTTGAATCAGACCCCGCGCACTTCCATGGACGAGGCATCGGAAGACTCGTTTAAAGCCAGTCGAGGCTGGTTTGACAACTTAGAAAAAGGACCGGCATTCACTCCGTTGTCAGGCATGGTAAGGCAGCAAGTTCGGATGTGAAGGCAGCTGAGGATTATCTCAAAACTTTTTCCGAACTGACAGAAGCCAATGGATACATCCCCCAGCAAGTCTTCAATTGTGACGAAACAGGGCTTAAATTTATGTGACCAAAATACAAATACATATGTATGTACACTTTATAAAACCAGTTTTTTTTTTGCTTTACATTCTCTTTTATTATGTTTTTATACAATATTTGTCATTTATAAATACATTTTTCTTATTCAAAAACACGTAAGAAAAACAATTAGGGGTAGCATTTTTGAGGCTGGAACGGATTAAAATAATTTCAATTAATTTCAATGGGGAAAATTGCTTTGAGATACGAGCAAATTGACATACGAGCAAGGTTACGGAACGAATTAAACTCGTATCTCGAGGTATCACTGTATTAGTAACAAAATTCGCATGCAAAGCGCCACTTCAGCTTTCGTAGGCACGGATAAGACAGTTTTTGCATTAGATTAACCATTCTTCTTTATATAAATTAGAAAATACATCTTTAAAATATAAGCAATCAACGTCTGATGTGTTTGTATCGTTTTCAGCGGAAGAATCATCAATACTGACTGTCCCGGTCTTACGCCACTTGGAGTACCCGGTTTTACCCCGAGTGCAGAGGTAATAGAAAACGAAATAGAACAGAGCAATTATTGGAGTAAATCCTTACTGTTTGATGGGATATAAATCCTTAGTAAACGTATAATAAGCTGGACTAAAAATGGTTTTTAAAAGTGTAATGATTTTTAAGTAAGGATAGTCTAAAATCAAATTAACATTAGAGAGTTGGCTTCTCAAGACAAATAAATCTTCACATAAGCAGTGAATTCAACAGCTACAACACGCCACCATGGCTGTTCCTTTTTCTTGACTAGTAGAGCGTAATTCAGTATCTGTCCGCTAGGAAGAACTATTATTGCCAAAATCAAGGATACCTTGTTTTTCCCCCACTTTCCCCTATAGAAATGAATTACAAATGAAAGACTAAACAATAGAAAGTAATTAAAATTTTTAATTTTTTTTTAGAATGATAAAACTGTGTTCTTAAAAACTATTTTTAATAAATTTATTCGGTAAAGAGACTGAAACACGTTTTTAACTTTGCCAAGAGGACCTTAAGTCAAATATATACTCTAGGGACCTTTGGTATGCCCATAATCGTGCTGCATGAGTACTGGCGATTTATGACATTTGAAGAATCCATTGACTTTGGCCGATATTCGGACTATGATCCTAAGCAAATGAAGGCTTACGCCATAACTGTTACATCATCCTAGTGTAATGGTAGTGTAGATTTAGACGTAAAGTGTAATAAGCAGAGTTAGTTACCACATAGTCATGTGTCAGTCCACTGTGAATTCCGCCTTTCGTGAATATTTGTCGAAATTGTGTTTAATACAATGTGAAATTGTATCGGTCTTTTTAACTCAAAAACAGTTGTGATCGTAACTAAGTATTGTATTGTTGTTAGTAAAACTAATGCCACGGTAACTTGTAAATGCATTTTGCGATTTTACAGTTTAATTCAGTTTATACATCGCTACGATGTTACTGCGACGGTTTTAAAACAACAGCAATTAAGTACAAAATTGGTTCCAGTTAAATCGGAGAAGTCTTGATTTTGGGGAAACATAATTTACTGCTTCCAGGTTAATTTAGCACAACCGCTACACATATATTCCATAAAATACATTATGTAGTATATTTTAGAGGAGAATTTAACTAATATCGGACGTTTTAAAGTCTTTTTTACGATAATAATAATTAAATTTTTTCAATCACTAGATTCGAGTCCACTCCGCAGCGGCTCAAAGCAACATTGGAAAAGTACATTAAATTTTTTCATCAGATTTAAAAACTGAACCAGAGGCCTAGAAGAGCTAGTTAGGATTTCATTTATTAATGTAATTAATTAGAATTGCAATTATATTTTAAATACAGATTTTGATCTCAGTTTTAACCACAAAAAATATGTTCAAAATAGGTATTTTAATGACTAGAGTGTCAAGATGGTTTCGAAAAACAGAAATCAGTCTTGACTTCTCTTATCTCTTTCTAAAAGCTGACTATAACTCACCGGATTAGAATCCAATCTGCAGTAGCGTAGTGCAACATTCGAACAGTACATGGGCCTGTGCCCCAAAATGATCACCCAGGGCCATTTGGCTCGATTTTGTGGAAGGTTGGCTTGCTACAAAAGAGGGGAATATCATCAGTCAGTTTTATCATAATTAATAACATCATCATATATAATAACTGATTTACGAAGACCTATTTTAATTCTAAATTTCTCACATCCATATGAAATCAAAGTTGCATGGAATAAATTGATCTACCTGATCTGTAACTTACGTATATACAGTAGAACTCCAACTGCCCGAAACCCGATTATACGACTCGATTTGGGGAGAAAAGGATAAAACGAAATATGTCAAAATTGGGAAAATAATTGTGGGAACGGGGTCACTGGTGACTCGATTTGGGGAGAAAAGGATAAAAAGAAATATGTCAAAATTGGGTAAATAATTGTGGGAACTGGGTCACTGGTGACTCGATTTGGGGAGAAAAGGATAAATATGTCAAAATTGGAAAAATAATTGTGGGAATGGGGTCACCAGTAACCCCGTTCTCAATTAAAGGAGCTTATTTTAAGCAATTAAAATAGGAATATACATGTTATATTGTTCATATGCAGTTTTAATGCATAAGTTTGCCATTGATGCAATGACCTTTCATACATGATTTAATTTGTTCTTTGTTAATAGCTTGTTTTTTATGTAAATTTTATAGTTTCTCCAGTTTTCTGTAGCTTTTGTTTTCTAAATTTAATTTCATAAATTAAAATTAAGTTTTTTCTGAATTTGGTTCTGAGTTCTTTTTTACTTAATTTTTTAACGTTATCCAATCATCCGAATTTCCGTATAATCAAATCGACCCTTTCCCCGTTTAATTCGGATAATTGGAGTTCTGCTGTAAATGAAATCATGAAATGTTTTCAAATATGACATGGAAATTAATAGCAATTGGCACACATTTATTTCTGTTCTTCTTTAATAACCAGGTGAAAGAGACGAACGCTAACCACTGCTCAACAACACTACTTCAGTCATTTTATATAAAACTATTTTTGATAACCATGTTTTGTGTTGGGCAGAATACAAAACATAGTTGTTATAAAAATAATACTGTTTTATTTATATCTGCTGTGTTGGATGGTACTGTCTATCCCCACGAGAACTCTGTTCGCCGAGTTGTTGTTGGAATTCAAATGAACTTGCTCAGTCACAGAATGAAAGCATCTCATTGGTTAATTTTCATGACGTAGCCGAAGTTACGGCACTAGTCGAAGTTGATTGGTTGTTACAATCTATATATATTGTTCATTTGCGTTTTTAAAGCAAGTCAGTCGAATGGAGGGCTGTCAGTGAGTGTGTAAGCTGCAAGACAGCAGCATGTCTTTATTTTTTAAGTAAACTGGATTAAAGCTCTTTTGTATTTTAAACTGCCTGGTATCTGCGTTACTCTGCAATTTATACTCACGACATGCCAACAGTTGTCTCGTTGACTGCTGTCGCTATAGCAACGGGTTATGTTAGGGAAGATGCATTTTGAAAAAGAGGAAAGGTCGGGGTTTTATTTTCTTCCCGGCGCCAGTTTGCTGCGGGAGTTGATCGTTCGCCTTCTCGGTTTTGCCGCGGTCGCATATTCCTACCCATTAAGTGCGCCAATGTGACAAATTTGAATGAACTTCTACCTGCTCGAAATGGATTCCTCCTACGATAAGCTGTTTCTATAGCGACGGCCGTCAACTAGACAGCACGACGAACAGAGTTCTCGTGGTAGACAGACGGGAAAAGGCATCGCCGTGCGCTCTCCCTGCCCGTGGGAGTTGGTGGACCGTCGGGCATTCTCATACTTGTAGATAGGTTCTCTTCCCCGTTTGTCCTTTTCCTACCCAGATAGCAAAGAAGGTTGCCATTTCACTTTCCATAGGCTACCCGCGAAAACATTTCCGCGCAAACCGTTTCGGAAACCATTCCCGCAAAATTGACGTAGATAAGCTTTTTATGAACCACCTGTCCGATCTTGCGTTGCCCCGTTCGGTATAGTGGTTATTGTGTCTGCCTTCCAACTCTAGGAACGCGGGTTCGATCCCCTGCTCGGAGGAATTTAAAGTTTGTAGGAGCACGTCTTTGAAAAGGGGGTGAAAAAAGGGCGGTTCCTCTTTGTAGGAGAACGGCTTCGGAGGGGGGAAGGAGGTCCTCATTTTTTCGCCGAAGGAGGGCTCTTAACAACCTTTTGAAAAGGCCTGAAACAAGCTTGTAATAAAAGCTTGGGGAAATCTTACAGAAAACATTGTTTCTTGTTGACTAGTGAACCTTTCCGCTACCTTGCCAAAAGGTCGGTTGGATGGGCGCGGAGTTTCCGTTCTCTTATATTCTGTTATAAGAACTGTGTATGTAAGTGCATTACAATTGCTGAGTAGACGCCAAATTTACCGCAAAAAAAAGCAATGAGCTTATGAATACCGAAAGTTACAGTTAATACTTCTTACAGTGAAAACTATTTCTCTTCTCAAAGTTTTGAATTCTTCAACCGCCACATCACTCTTATGTCTATCTCATGACGATAGAAAATATTTTTAAAAACCAGACTATTTTCACCATTTTTAACTATTTTATAATTTATGATTAATGGGTAGCATAATTGTAGACGTCTTCTCGAAACCCATATCTCATAAGTGAAAATAGCGCTTCACTGTTCGTTTGCGAAAAAAAAGCAAAATATTCAGAAATGAATACTTTTACTGACATTGCCACTATATGAAATTTTTCGGTACTTACGTATTAACGCCACCGAGGCTACAGATTTGGCGGTTTTTAAGTGGCGCCAATTTGGCGGTTTTTGTACTTACGTATTAACGCCAATTTGGCGGTTTTTAAGTGCCGCCAATTTGGCGTTTTTTGTCCTTACGTATTAACGCCAATTTGGCGGTTTTTAAGTGCCACCAACGCCACCGCAGCTATAGATTTGGCGGTTTTTAAGTGCCGCCAATTTGGCGGTTTTTGTACTTACGTATTAACGCCAATTTGGCAGTTTTTAAGTGCCGCCAATTTGGCGGTTTTTGTAAACAAGATTGCTCTTTATTGGCGCATTACCGCCAATCTGTAGCCTCGGTGGCGTTAATACGTAAGTACCAATTTTTCCTTTATATCGTATAAAAAATTCAACAAGAAAGCTGTTAACGGAACATTAACAAGCTATTAAAAGCCATTTGTTGAGAGACAGAATGCTCATCGAACAAAGTTTTCTCAAAACTACAAAAAAATCTGAAATGCTGCTTCGAAAACAGTGCCAAATTAACCATCCAAACAAAGGCGGAAAGTAGTCAATGCAAACAGCATTTTGATGCTTCTATACTTTGTAAATCAAAGCTTCTTAACCTGTGAGTCGCAGCACACACTTGCTTAACGTGACCCTAACCCAGGTAGCACAACATGTTATCAGATATTGAAGAATATCGGTTGATATTATAAAATATTATATGATAGTGTACAATATTGCGAATATTGTTCAATAATATGCAACATCTTGGTGCTACTAGGGAAGTGGACTCATACAGCTCTATCAGGGTCTTGAAAACTTTTACAAGGCATCCTCGTTTCAATTCTTGCATTATTCCAATACCACACCTCATTAATGTTTCATGAATAACCATTTGAAACGGAAATTCTATTATTAATGCATTTTTCTTTTAATTTAACTTTATTTTATCTTTTATTTTCAAAGGTTTGCCTCCCAACCAAATTTTATGGAAGAAAATACAGTCGGCCAGTGAAAAAAGTTTAACAAGTCCTCTAGTGAATGATGTTGGGCCACAGTCTTGTGGTGGATTTTTTGGTTTTCTTTACTTTTGAATAAAAACGTCGTGGAAAGTGTGTAAAAAGATAAAACGTTCTATGCTCACTCGAAGTGTGTCATCCAGCCACTTGTAGTGAGAGTAAATTGCTTCCAGACCCCCGTACAGCAGGAAGAAGTAAACCTCTGTGCTGATGACGACGAAGTGGATTGGGCCGACTTTGAAACTGAAAACAAAGACAACATATATTATTGCAATACACTTTAGATCCAAAAAAGTAAATGATTTATAAAAATATTGGGTAAACCTGGAGTTTGGATGCGTATTATTTTCTCGCCAATTCTCTTTGGCGCAATTTTATTTGCCGTCGCCAAACATTGCTTAGAATGCGCAGTGAGTTTTTTTATAGATCTCCTGCGCATCTAAAAACGAGAGATATAGCACGCAATGGCTTCGGCAGCATAGCAGTAAACTAGCAGCTTCGCTTTTTCATTGAGAAACGAAACAGACAGGGAAAGCACGACGTCTGAAGATGATGAGACCTAGCAAGGGAACCATTGTTTCCAGAAAAAAACATTCCTTGTTCGATATTTGGAAGCCATAATCAGCGACACAGAGAAAGATAGTCAGCAAACTCTATGAACGAAATCTTTAGAAGAGAAGCGAACGGTTATTGAAAAAAATCGTTTGGTAAATGATCAAAAATTCCAAACGAAGTTTTATTCAAATTCGTACGCCGACCAATGAAATCGAAGAGAGCAGACAGTGGACCGATGGAAATGAGGCGAAATTAAGGGCATGCGCCGTAGACCGGTAAACAAATCGATGGACGCATGCGCAAACGACGCCGAAAAAATTTTCAACTCGCATCCAAAACAAATGTTCTGGCTCTCTCTCTGTCTTGGCGACAAACAGTTGGCGAGCTTAAGGGAAACGAACTGAGTACGCACCCTAAACTCCAGGTTAACCGAATATTCTTGTATCCAAAAACATTTAATGGTATAGCATTTAACTGTTTTTAGAAATAATCAAAACACCATGAAGGAAAAAGTAATGAACTTATAAATTAAACAAGAAAATGTCTTTTCAGAGAAAAATTAATGTGTTTTGAATTGCTTTAATTTCAGGAATGATGTTCAAAGTATATTTCTAGGGCAAAGATTTTTTCAAGGAGATGGTGTTTAATGGAATTAATTAATAACAAGGAAAATTCATGAGTTTCAGAACACGTTTGAAAAATAGTTTTGAAAAAGGATATTGGAACCCAATATTTTTTTTTTTCCAGCGTCATTCTCGATTGCAAGTTGAAAGCTCGCAAATGCTATCTCAAGGAAGATTATGATGAAAGTGGTGCTGCCATCTATCGGCAATATATAGCTACATTTCAAATGCAAATCATAAATAACATTTTCAGAAAGGATTCTCAATTACTCCCGGCATTAAGATATAATTTGAGTTTTTCTACCTTTAAATTTTATTCTTATGTGGAATTAAATTTATCCGGATTGCAAAATTAGGAAAAAACCAATTTCTTCTAAAGCCTTTTACATAAAGATGGGGATAAAAGGATTACTTTTAAATAAAAATGTTACTTTGCGATTTGAAACAAAACCATTTTTTTTACTAACTTCTAAAACAGATTTTTTAAAATCTTTTTGTTTTTTCGCAACGCCGTTCAGAGAGGAGTGAATTTTCGCGACCCGTTCTTTCATCCGAAAAAACCTTTCCGCGGCCCTAGCAAACAAACTTGATAACAAATAAGAAAATGAAAAACTATCTGATGTTGGAATACATTAAATGTAGAAACTATTCGGAATATTTTAATGAAATGTGTCTTGTGTCATCGCTTCATTTAAAAATAGTGGAAGAGCTACTTTTATTCCTGTTTTTTTTCTAAAACATAAACGTCCCATATCCTGACGGAGAATTCCAAAATAAATAAAATTTTAATGTAAAGTCCAGCTGTTTCGAAAACTGGAGAACTCTGTTTCTTTTCTTGTTAATTAATAGAATACTCAATTAAGAAAAGATATGTACCAGCAATGTTATATGGCGACCCGACATAGTGTAGTTCAACTCATTAATTAACTGTACAGCGGACTGCGATGTAGTTCACATGTAGAAGATAAATTTAAACCAGCGGAGTGGCCTCCCCTAAACTTTCTCGTATACTCCTAACGCATGTAAAGAAGGATGAGACAACTTACAGCGCCATCTATCGGCAAATTTTGGAATTAGCAGTCCTATTTCGAAAACGGTACGAGGTACCGGAAAAAGTCAATTACAAAATTGTAGAGCGTCTTCGATTTAGTACGAAAAGACACCTTGAGTGCAATAATGCTAAGAACAAAACGTGTAAAATGCGCATTTGTGTCCTCGCATTTTCGGAAATTTTGACGTCATATGACACGAATAAAAGGAGAAAATGTCATTTCTCGGGCAAAAAATGACCCCATTATACTTTTTCCTGTGGAAATAACTCGAACGGCAGGTGTATGGACCTTTCCGACAACATTGCAGGACGTATTACTGTTGCTTGTGTTTGCGCACCAACTATATGCTAAAACGTGTGCAAAGTAAAATTTAAGCAAGGACTCAAATCTGCATTGTAGATGACGGAGAGCACTTTGAACACCAAAAATAATGTCATAACTAATTGCTTTTTCCCATTTTAACCTGTTTAGAGATGTCACAGTTTCGGAAATCGAGAACCAACAAATGTGCACTTTAAACTTTCGTTTCTTCATATTAATGTGTACAAGGTATCTTTTTGTACTAAATCTAAGACGCTCTACAATTTTGCAATTGACCTTTTCCCCGTATCTTGTACCGTTTTCGAGATAGGACCGCTAATTCCAAAATTTGCCGATAGATGGCGTTGTACGTTGTGTCATCGAGTAGCGCATAGCCTTCTTACTATACCTAGACACCAACTTTACGGCTTAAGCTGTCACCGTTTAGAATTTAAGGGAGTGTAACGGATATAGGTGGGAACCCTGTATGTAGTTTCACAGGGAAGCACCAGATAAACAACTTCTATCTGGCATTGAGAGTTCAATAAATAAAATAAACAAGCATATACGACAAGAACGAGATAAAAAAAGAGAAACAATAAGATGTCCCTTCGTCTGTGACCTACTGGGTTAAGGCAATATAAGCCTAAGGAACGTGAATATCAGGAACAAGGTTAAGGGTTCTATCCTCTGGTTCTGATCTCATCAAGCATTATCCAAAGGCTGCTAGACCGATGCGTGATATAGCAACAACGTACCAGTTGTTTCCAGTGCCAGAAATTATAATATAATAGACCAGATCTCTCGGTAACGCTCTGACGTCACCAGCATTATTTCATTGTTATATAACCTAAATTTCAGTAATTTTAAATTTAAAAGAGTAATTGTCATTCTAATTTCAAATTTAATAATTCTAAAATAGTGAAATAAAATTGCAATCTATTGATATAAAATTTATCTCGCTATGATCCATAGTTCCCGAGAAATTTTAAATTATATCAATCTTATATTTCAAATTAATTTCCGTTTTTTAATAGAAAGTAGTAAATCATGTCAGTGGTATATCATGCGTGTGATATAGTTTGGACGCCACGATGCATCTGGTTATTTATTGCAGTCGTGATGATATAATTTGACAATACATTTTGGCAACGTTAAAATTTACACAAAGACGTCTGAAGTACAAGAAAAATTGTTAAACAACGAAAAATACTTCACATGGAGTGTTGCTTACCAAGAGTATTTTGAATAAAAAAATATGTAAATAAAAAATATTTTCTGTCATAAAACACATGTTTGTTTTATTTGTTTTGAATCAACGATAAACATTTCTCTCCATATATATCTATTTAAACACGTCAAATTTGACGGGGAATCTCTCGAATGAAGAGGCAATTTGAAGCCCGTCTTACCATGACGGGTGATTTTCTAGTTTAATAATAATGTCCAAAGTTTTTGGAGAAACAATGCACACGAAGATGTATCTAATTAAAATATAAATAATACCTATTATCTACCGAATCTATCAATGAATGACCAAATCAACTGTCCTATTTGATATGAAATGCATTATAAATGTGTTATTGCGATCCGTGGTTACTGTTGAAGGTAAGTTAAAGCCCTGAATGAAGCGGGTCGAATTCCGACGTGTTGAGTCAGAAAGGGACACGAACTATGCTTATTTAAATGGAAAGAATCCTTGCAGATAATGAAATAATGCAAAGTCATGCTCTGTTAGTTTTTGAGTCTTTTATTATCGGCGCACAAAAAGTGGTATACTCATGTTCTAAAAATTCAAGTTTCAGCGCACGTAGAAATATCTACTGTATCCCTAAGTCCATGTATCAGGGGCCAACAGATACATGATGCGTGTAAGGTACATGAGTAATTTTTAAATATGTACTGTAATGCAGTACTGTAGTGCAAAATTATTCGCATTTTGTAGTCAGGAATATCGTCATGAATATGAACACAAATGCAACGTAATAGGTAAATACTAAATGAGGTAAATACTATAATGGGTGTCCGCATTCGTTCGAAAACCCATTTTTGACCGAAAATCATAATTTTTTTTAATGTCTTATCTGAAAGCCTATTGTTTTTAGTTTTCAAAACAGTTTTTATTTTACATCTATGATGATCAGAAGTGAAATTAGAGACATTTTAGTAGAACTTGACAGTTGAAAATGGAGTGGTAAATAATACAATAAAGAAGCATTTTTCATTGTTTTTACTTGAGATATTTAAATTTTATTGTTTATTTTTGTTTTATACTATTTTACATATACCAGGTATTATTTTGAAAGATTTTGAGTGTGAATTTCTTTGTTTTCTATGACATTGTTGCAAATTTAGGTAATTCTGAATCATTGCAGTATCTTGATTCTCCGTTAATGATGTAATTTTTGATAATAAATGTAGGAAAAGTACATAAATTGTACTTATGATCAATATCAATCACTAAAAGTATCTCTAGATCAACTAATAGGCATTATAAAGTTATTTGACTGAAAAACAATATTCAAATCTATCGATGGCGGCTGAATGATAGAAAACGATAATGACACATAAGGCTCAAGAAAACGACTAAAAAAAATTTCCAATCAGAAAATTTGTAAAAATGTGCTAAGCTGGCAAAAACTAAGGACTAGCCTACAAAACTGGGGATTATTGAAGAAAAATTCTTTTTTCTTCTCATTGTAAATTAAAAACATAAACTTTAAACTCATTTTTCTCGAAATGTGATTTTTTGCAAAATTTTTATTTTTCAAACACGATAACTGAAATTAAACTTAAAATATCCATCTCAAATTTGGCATACATATTATTTATTATATTGTTCAGGTAATGAACCAAAAATATAAGTGAAATAATGCTCCATTAAAAAGTTATGTATCTTTAAGGTTTGAAAAGGCCAAAATTCTTTAAAATTCATGATTTCACACTTATCTTATAATTTACATGTTTTTAGATATATTGCAAAACTTTGCTTCAGGACCACCAATAGTTGAAGGATTATATAGCAAAGTATTTATCATTCTGATCATTTCTTTATGAACGAGGGTGTTTGAAAAAGGTCAAATTTAGTGAAAAAAATCTAAGTTTTTCAAATTTTAAAATATATTTAATTCATTTAACTTTTTCTATGATTTATTAAGTTTAACATAAATGTCATATAAAAATACAAAATGTTGTCTTCAAATATCATTATTTAAAAAAAGGACTGAACGTATTCGGATACCTTAATGATGAATACTTAGCTATTCCATCATGTTCTATACCATCTGTTTATTTATGTGATACGTTGATATTAGTTGCTTTTCATGTTGAATGTACTTTTCTAACATTATTCTTAAAGGGTAGGAACCTAAGTGCATTAACCCTAACCTCATGAAGTATTTTTCTCAAAATCTGTTATAGATTCATGTTTGAAACTTTTAAAAGTACACCTTTTCTATTATACTGAAATGAGCTTTTGATTAATTTTTTTAATTTTTTATAAATTATATTTAATTAGACATAGTGAAATTTTACGCAAAAAAATTGTGTGTAAAAATAAAGTTTTGAGTTTTTTTTAAAAAAGCTCATAATAATGAGAAAGGTGTACTTACTTTTGTTAAAAAATTTCAAACATGTATGTCTAATGATTTTAAGAAAAGACATCAAATACAATTTTCTTTTTTATTTTGACACAAATAAAAAATAAATTTTTGAATTAAAAAATCATTTAGTATAAGAGAAAGATGTACTTGTATGAAAAATTTCAAACATGTATCTATAACAGATTTTGAGAAAAGGTACATCGAAATGACTATTTCGCATTTTTGTTTTGACACAAATAATTTAAAAAATGAATTTGAATTTCAAAAAATAATTTCAATATAATGAGAAAGATACTTTACTTGTATAAAAGTTTCAAACATTATCTATAACAAATTTTGAGAAAGGGTACATCAAATGGGCTTCTGTATTTTGTTTTGATATAAAAAAATTTCTAAAATAATTTTGAATTTTTAAAAAATAATTTCAGTATAATGAGAAAGATGTTTTACTTGTATAAAAGTTTCAAACATGAATTATAACAGATTTTGAGAAAAGGGCATTAATCGAATGGCAATTCATTTTTTTTTTGACATAAAAATTTATAAAAATAAATTTTGAATTTTAAAAATACTAAAGTATAATGAGGAAAGATGTACTTTTCTTGTATAAAAAAGTTTCAAACATGACTATATAAGATTTTGAGGAAAGCTACATGTAATAATTTCTCATTTGTTTTGACACAAAAAAATTTCTAAAAAAAATGAATTTGAATTTTTTTTAAAAATAATTTCAGTATAATGAGAAAGATGTACTTTACTTGATAAAAGTTCAAACATGAATCTATACAGATTTTGAGAAAAGGTAATAGAAATGTTAATTTCGCATTTTTGTTTTGACAAAAAAAATTTCTAAAAATGAATTTTGAATTTTCAAAAAATAATTTCAATATAATGAGAAAGATGTATTTTACTTGTATAAAAGTTTCAAACATGATCTATAATAGATTTTGAGGAAAGTACATCGAAATGGAATTTCAATTTTGTTTTGACACAAAAAAATTTAAAAATGAATTTTGAATTTTTTCAAAAAAAATTTCATATAATGAGAAAGATGTACTTTATTGTATAAAAAAGTTTCAAACATGAATCTATAGATTTTGAGAAAAGGTGCATCAGAAATGGCCACTGCATTTTTATTTTGACACAAAAAATTTCTTAAAATGAATTTTGAATTTTTTAAAATAATTTAGTATAATGAGAAAGATATTCTTTCTTGTATAAAAGTTTCAAACATGATCTATAAAGATTTTGAGGAAAGTACATCGAAATGCTAATTTCGCATTTTTGTTTGATAAAAAAAATTTCAAAATGAATTTTAATTTTTCAAAATAATTTCAGTATAATGAGAAAGATGTACTTTACTTGTATAAAAAAAAGTTCAAACATGTGATCATAAATCAGATTTGAGAAAAGGTGCATAGAAAATGCAATTTGCATTGTTTTTTTTGACACAAAAAAAAATTCTAAAAAAAATGAATTTTGATTTTCAAAAATAATTTCAATATAATGAGAAAGATGTACTTTACTTGTATACCTTTAAACATGTATCTTCAGATTTTGAGAAAGGTACATGAAATGGGTCAATCTCAGCATTTTTTTGTTTTGACATAAAAAAATTTAGTAAAAATAAATTTTTGAATTTTTTGCAAATATCAGTATAATGAGAAAGATGTACTTTCTTGTATAAAAGTTTCAAACATCTATCTATAACAACTTGAGGAAAGGTACATCGAAATAGCCAATTTCGCATTTTTTATTTTGACACAAAAAATTTGTAAAAAATAAATTCTTGAATCTTTTAAAAAATAATTTCAGAATAATGTGAAAGATGTACTTTACTTGTATGAAAAATTTCAAACATGAATCCATAACAGATTTTGAGAAAAGGTACATCGAAATGGCTAGTTTCTCATTTTTTGTTTTGACACAAATAATTTGTGAAAAATAAATTTTCGAATTTTTTTAAAAAATAATTTCAATATAATGAGAAAGATGTAGTTTACTTATATAAAGAGTTTCAAACATGTATCTATAACAGATTTTGAGAAAAGGTACATCGAAATGGCCAATTTCACATTTTTTATTTTGGCAATAGAAAAATTTGTAAAAAATAAAATTTTGAATTTTTTAAAAAAATAATTTCAGTATAATGAGAAAGATGTACTTTACTTGTATAAAAAATTTCAAACATGTATCTATAACAGATTTTGAGAAAAAGTACATCGAAATGGGCAATTTCACATTGTTTGTTTTGACATAAAAAAATTTAGTAAAAAATAAATTTTTGAATTTTTTTAAAAAATAATTTCAGTATAATGAGAAAGATGTACTTTTCTTGTATAAAATGTTTCAAACATGAATATATAACAGATTTTGAGAAAAGGTACATTGAAATGGCCAATTTCTCATTTTTTATTTTGACACAAATAAATTCGCAAAAAATAAATTTGTGAATTTATAAAAAAAATAATTTCAGTATAATGAGAAAGATGTACTTTTCTTGTATAAAAAGTTTCAAACATGAATCTATAACAGATTTTGAGAAAAGGTACATCGAAATGGCCAATTTCTCATTTTTTGTTTCGACACAAAAAAATTTCTAAAAAATGAATTTCTGAATTTTTTAAAATAATTTCAATATAATGAGAAAGATGTACTTTACTTGTATAAAAAATTTCAAAGATGAATCTATAACAGTTTTTGAGGAAAGGTACATCAAAATGGCCAATTTCGCATTTTTTGTTTGACACAAAAAAAATTGTAAAAAATAAGTTTTTGAATTAAAAAAAATCATTTCAATATAATGAGAAATATGTACTTTACTTTTATGAAAAGTTTCAAACATGAATCTATAACAGATTTTGAGAAAAGGTACATCGAAATAGCCAATTTCTCATTTTTTGTTTTGACACAAATAAATTTCTAAAAAATGAAATTTTGAATTTTTTTAAAAATAATTTCAGTATAATGAGAAAGATGTACTTTACTTGTATAAAAAGTTTCAAACATGAAACTGTAACAGTTTTTGAGAAAAGATACATCGAAGTAACAGGTTTAGGGTTAACGAACTTAGGGTTCCAACTCTTCTGAATGCATCTTAGAAGAGCTGAAAACCTTTTGATTTTATGAGAAAACTCGGAGTTTTGATAACTGGAAGCTCTTTCAGTTACCTATTAGCACAGTTCCAGACAAGGTCGGAGGGTCGCGGCCTCGATATTTGATTCCACTGAAAAAATACGGCTTGTGCACGTGAAATCCGCCATCCCGATTAAAAGTCCTCAAGTTTGTGAGGCATGGAAAACTGGAGAGCGGAATACTGAATCAGGTGTAATCGTCTTCATCTGACCACAGTTCAAAATGAACAATTCTGCCAAAAAAAATTGCCGTCTTGCAGCTTCAAAAGGAACTCCAATCCTGCGAATCAAATCAATCCACTCCATCTCTATACAGGGTGCCCACGTAAGTCCCTTCCCACCCTTTTAACTATCGAATGGCTGCAGCTATCGTCATAAGAGTGGTGTCTAGGCATGGTAACGTGACTATGTGCTACTGGATGACACCACTTACAGCGCCACCTGGTGGAAAACTGTGAAGTTGGCATTATTATCTCTACAACGATACGAGATAGAGACAAAAAGTGAATTACAAAGTTGTAGAGCATCATCGATTTAGCACCACAAAAATACACCTTATGGTCTTCAACCAACATTGCAGGACCTTCAACGACGCATTACGGATGCTTGTAGCAACGTGACACCCTCTATGCTACACCGTGTGCAACGTGAAGTTCAAGCAAGGGTCCAAATGTGCATTGTAGCTGACGGAGAGAAGTTTGAACATCGAAAATAAAGGTATCTTGTGATAACTAGTTACTTTTAAAGAATGTTTTGTCACGTGTCAGTGTAGGAAATCGCGAACAAACAAATACGTGTTTTAAGCGTTCTGTTCTCAGCATTTACGTCCGCAAGGTGTCTTTTTGTACTAAATCGATGATGCTCTACAACTTTGTAATTCACTTCTTTCCTCTATCTCTTCCCGTTTTAGAGATAATAACGCTAACTACACCGTTTTCCACCAGGTGGCGCTGTAAGTGGTTTCATCCAGTAGCGCATAGTCACTTTGCCATACCTAGACACCGCTGATATGAAGATAGCTGCAACCATTCGGTAGTTAAAAGAGTGGTAAGGGACTTTAGTGGACACACTGTATATTTATTTTATTAGTAAGGTTTTTAAATTCTCCTCCGTCCTATTTCCATAGTGTGGGAGTTATGAAAGTGGAATTAATGTGGTCAAATCATGGAAATCCCCCGCTTCTTTTAATAGGAAAAAAAAACTCCGTTTTCTTAGAATCGTTACTTTTCTGTGTTTAAAGACAAGTAATTTGATCGTAACGACATTGATACTCTCTTGAATGAATGATATTTTAATATACTAGAGCTCAGGATGTCGTTACCATTTATTTCAACAAGATGTTTCTACTCGAAATACTTAATCTCTCGAAATAGGAATGAAAAAGTGTTGGAGAGGCCATTTGTAATTTTTGGGGGAATAAAGTTCTAAAAAAAATTTCTCCAGACTAAACAATGTTTTAAGCAAATACAATGTAAATAACGTGAATTAAATTATTTTTATAATATGAAAGGTTATGTTCTTTAGTCTGATGCTACAAGTTCTTAGGAGAGTTTTTGAAATGCATTCCTTATTAAAGGTGACAGTTAAATAGTTAAATACTTACGCTTAATGAAAATTGGCAAATAGAACTCTAAAAACGAACTTCGATTTCGCATTACTTTCCTTAATATCAAAGGTGACAGAGCAATCAAATATGGTTCTGCTTTAATGTATATTTTCTTGAAATAATTAGACTTATCTAATAAAAATATAAAGTACATGTATAATAATATATTATATTATATATATAATATTAATAAAGTATATAAAGTAAATATAAAGTATATTATGCAATAAAAAAATAAATGTAATAAAGAGAATTTCTGGTAATGCATTTTTTATAATACGAATTCAGGAAAAAAAATTGTTTTCTCGGAGCAGTAAAAGCATTCGTTTCCGTAACTACTTAAAATAATAATAATTCTTAACTACGCGCTTTCTTTTTCCTTTTATACTAGCATTCAGCTTTAATGTAATATTTTCTGGAAATAATTAGACTTAATGTAATATTTTC
>BGPR01024753.1:0-22917 GCA_013235015.1 Araneus ventricosus | reverse complement strand
TATTATTACCTCCAAAATAAATAAATTAATTCATTTTTATCTGCTAAAATATTGATATACTGTGCAAACTGCATTGCGCTCTTTGCACTGCGCTGTCATCGTGCTTTCACTGCTTTACTCAGTAGTGAAGTGCAGGAAAACAAACATCTCATTGAATACTCGCTCGAAAGCAGTCGACGGGCAGGTTAATTACTCTGAAAGAAAGGAAGAAAATCAATCATTTATCTGCTCGGAAGTAAAGAACTCTAACTTCCTGTCACGTGCGAACTAAGAACAAAGATGTTTGAAATGCAAATGGCACCTAACTTTGAAAAGAAGAGAGACAATCCCCCTGCACTCCTCCCTCCTGTTGTTTTACAAATTTTCCTTAGTTCCAGAATCTTTCAGGAATAATAATTTGGAAAAGAGACAAGGAAGAAATTTTTCTTCCGATCAATTCAAATGAGTATTCGAAGTCGATGCGAACGAACTTGTGTCATTTGTATTTGAAGCGGTGTTGAGATCTGACCAAAAATTAATTTTGGAAGTAGCACTAGGATTTCTGTATTAAAGAGGTTAAAAGTACGGATATTGTTATTAAATTATAGTGGAAGTAATTGTCTTAGCGCTAGGTATTGCTTTACGAATATTAAAATGTTTTCTGATGTAGAAGGCGTGCATTACATATCCATTATGAATTGAACTTTCTTTGGAACTGTAAAGGATTCTACTTTTAATCTCAGGAGTTTTAGTTACTTCTTCTTGATAATTTTGACTGGGAAAATAAAGTCTTCACGTTTCTTTGTATTGCATTTACTAAATTTACTGCACGACTTGGCGACAAGATTTTCGCCGGGAATATAATTTCAACTGAATATATTATGTATAAATTGATATTCATGGTTCGCTTAACAAAGTAAATTTAAATTTAAAATTTTGATAGATATTTAACATCTGTTCTTTTAATAGCCTTGCACTTATTCTGTTCGTCGTCTGCAGGAACGTCCCTAATGGAGGCAAGATACATTCGTCGTCATACAATTGCCCATATTCGGCATCAACACCATTCTCTTATTCCTCTTGAAAATATGCATTTGATTTTAACTTAATTAATTTTCTCTTAATTAATTTAATTTAAATATATTTTGATTTTATTTTAATTTTGTCGCGGCATATTTTACGTCCAACGGCCTGTTAGCTGAATGAAATTATGCTCATTAAAACAAATAATTAAACATTAAGATATTAACTTTGCTTTCAAAAATGAAAAAGAGACATTCATTTTTATGCAATATTTGTTTAAACAATGCAAACAGTTTGAATTTCGTTGCAACAATGAAAGATATTGCAGTAAATTATGACCAAAAATATTTTTGAAAGGTTAGTAAATTCAAATAAAAATTTATGGCAACTTAATTGATATCATTGAAAAGATAATTGTTTGCGCTTTCAGGTCGTGTAAATATGATTTTTGTGCTGTAATATTTTCGAAAGTTATAAAGGAAAAACGCCGATGTTTTGCTTAAGTTTTTATTAATTAAGATAATAATTAAAATTTCGAAAACGATCTCCGAGGTGCACATTCCCATCCTCCAAATTATGTCTGTGCCAAATTGCGTAGGTCTAAGTCCAGCGCTCTGCCCTGTAGAGAGCCAACACTCAGACACACACATATTCTAATTTATTATTAGTATAGATAAGTGTTTCCCGACATATTTAATTAGCTTTTAAAGTTTGAATTAGTATTGCTTGTATATGTTAAAGTTTGATATTAATCAACTCTGCCATTACAAACATTCCCATTTGTTTTATATTTTTCTTCAAACTATTAAAGATATTAAATTATATAGTTAAATAAAATGAAGAAAAACGTTGAGTGCAAAGTTTATGGCTTAGCCTACATTTTCAGAAGTAATTATGACTTGAAAATGAAACAGAATTTAACTGGATATAATGTTTAGCGGGATGCAGAAAACACACCACGGGAATTTGAGAATACAGTCGGACCTCTATTTAACGAAGTCGCTAAATCCCGAAAAAAAGTTCGTTATATGGAAAATTCGTTAAATAGAGATTCGCCTTTTAAAATACTTTAAACTACACAAAACAGATTTTAAATTCATAAACACTAAATATTTTTAAAAAAGTAATTAATCACACCTGCAAGGAAAACAAGAACAAAGTCCGGGAATACACTGTATTTTCAATTTAAAACACAATTTTATATTAAAATTAATGAATTTTAGCATTTCATTATACGAAGGTTTGTTGATTTCTGCACCATTATCATTTCCATCTTCATCATCTTCGTCTTCATAGCAATTCATTGCTGTATTGTTTTTAGTTTTCCCACTGTCCACTTCAAAACTGCCTCATCCACATCTTCATAGACACATGCTTTTAAACGTTTTGAACAAGAATTCGATGAATCATAATTTTGTATCTTATCACGATTTTTTATTATGGTTGATAAGCTGTTTGGAGGAATACCAAATTTTAAAGCAAAATCCTTTATTTTCAAGCCTTTATCCACCTTATGAAGAATTACATTTTTTTCTTTGATGCTGAAGCACTTTCGCTTTGACATTTTCCAGCTTCAAGGTAACCATAAAATGTGTTAAAAGAAAGAATAAGTTGGAAATGTTTAGAAATATTTGGAGAGATAGGGAGAAAAAAAAATATTGGATCAGAAGAAAAAGTTCGTTAAATAGAGAATGCACTTCGCTATTTGGAGGTTATTTTACGAAAAAATTCGCAAAATGTTTTTGGTTCCAAGAAAAAGTTCGCAAAATAGAGAAATTCGCAAAATAGAGGTTCGTTAAATAGAGGTATGACTGTATACTCGTACATCCAATCATTGCGCACATCTCAGAAAAGAATGCATGAAAGTTGTAAACCATTATCAGCTTTTTTAGAAGCGTGGTGTGCCAAAATCCCTTTTCGAATTCATCAATTTCTGGTCTATACCCTAAATGCCCTCGTGACCGAATCTTCAATGTTAATTGTAAATTGAATCCTATTCTTTGTATGGTAAATGCTCGATGAAAATTCATTCAGCTTTTCGGTAGATATTGAAAAAAATGTGCTTCTTTTCATTTTAAATTATTTCTTTAAATGCCATCTGCTGCTTCCCGATGGCGTTTGTGCACTCAAGTTCCTATGTAAGTTTAGATTCTTATCGTGTGCCTGACCTTTCACTTAAAGAATGGCCACGTTTTCTTGAAACACCCTGTTTAGATGATTTCTATAACTAAATACACATCAAATTAAAGCCTATGATGTAAGCCTCACTATCTTTAGTTTACGAATAAAAAGTTAATTTTTTTCGAAACTCTTTCATCCGTAATCGGCAGATATTGTTTTAATTTCAACGATAATAGTTTAAAATGGAAATGAGTGAATCTTTAATTTTTTTTCAATTTAATAACTTTTTGTAATTTACGCTGTGCGGCAGAGACAATTTTTTGTCATTCAGGAAACTTCTTTTGAAGTAGATTTCGGTAAATGGAATACATTAAATTTTGGATTGGTGAATTTTAGAAGACACTTAGAGGAGCTTTATTTGAATTGTTAATGTTTGCATTAATATAGCTTCAAATTCTGCATATTAGAAGTGTTCCTATTTTGAAAACAATATATTAAGAATCCTTCATTATAGGAATGTTGCTTCTGAAACTTTCCGCTTCTTCAAATATACTGCGTAATATTGAAAAATGCAATCAGTTTGATTGTATTTTATTACAAAAACGATTGATTTGGAGAGATCCATATCAGTTGGCTGGTGCCGGGATTCGAATATGGAAATATTGAAAAATTACTGAAAAAAACAACCTCATTCTACCTATAAACAGTGAAGTTAGACCAAGTTTATAGTAAACAACTTTTTATAAGTAAACATAGGGCAGACGTCATCTTGACGTCACGTTTACTTGCATAAGTAAATGGAAAAAATGGCGTCTTTTTTCAACAATTTATAAGAGTACAAAAGTACAAATCTGTATACAAGAATAAAGAATGAAAAGCATTAGTAAATTTTTTAATAATTAATCCACAAAACTGTAGTTTCATTTGTTATTTTACAGATTTTCTAGAAAAAAAAAATCGATTTACTAAAGTTAAAAAAGATAAAGACAACCTAACTACCATCAATACACGAATCCGACTTAGAAATAAATATTTCTTTTAAACAGTGCATACACTTTAAATTCCCTTGTATCTACACTATATAATTAGAGCACAGCGTGAAGCAGATTAAAATGGAGAGAAATTTATTTATTAAGGGAGGAAAATTTATTTATTATCTAGAAAATTTGTGCCCGTCTACGACGGGCGTTTTGCCTGAAAACCATATCTCTGAACTGATTTTAGTCACGGTTTAGTTATTTTAATAATCGGAGAACTGATTTTTTAATCACGAAAGATGTAAGACAAAATCTCATGCAAACTGGCAGAGTGCTTATGAAATACATGCATAAAAACACACAAAAATTACCCTTTTTAATGATATCAATTAAGTTGTTTACAGTTTTTTCTCTAATTTTAATAAAATTTTAAATAAATATTTTCTGGCATAATTTATAACAATAATTTCCGTTGTTCAAGAACAATTCGATCCATTTTCTTTCTTTAAACAAATACTTAAATGCGTGTTTCTCTTTCGTTGTTGAAAGCTGAGTTAATATTCTTATGTAATCTTCCGATTTGTTCGTTAAATAATGACGTAAACAAAAGGGGCGGTGTTATTTTTAGCTCCGCCCAGCGTTACATATAAAAATATTTTTTGGCATAATTTAAATAGGTAAATAGTAATAATAAGTAATAGTAGTTTAAGTAAATTTGATAGGAATTGAATCGGCGAGCACACTGAAGAGCCAGAGAAACTGGTACACCTGCCTAACATCGTGTAGGGTCCCCACGCACATACAAAAGTGCCGCAACACGATGTGGCATGGACTCGACTAATGTCAGAATGTATCTTGGAGACAATTCACACCATTTATCCTCCAGGACAGTCCACGAATCCATAGGAGTGCGAGGTATCGGAGATCTATTTTCAACTGCATGTAGCAAGACATCCCGGATATCTTCAATAATGTTCATCTCTGGGGATTTAGGTGGCCAATGGAAGTGTTCCTGCAGCCACTTGGTAGCAACTCTCGACGCGTGGGGTGTCGCATTGTCCTGCTGGAATTGTCTCAATCCGTCGGAATTCACAATCGACATGAATGAGTGTAGGTGATCGGGCAGGATGCTTAAATACCTGTCAGAGTCGTCTCTAGACGTATCAGGGGTCCCATATCACGGCAACTGCACACGTCCCATACCATCACAGAGGCTCCACCAGATTGAACAGTCCTCTGTTGACAAACAGGGTCTATGGATTACTGATGTCGTCTCCATACTCGTACATGTGCATTCGTCCGATACAATTGGAAACGAGACTCGTCAGACCAGGCAATGTGTTTCCAGTCACCAACAGTCCAATGGTATTATCGGGCCAAGGAGAGGAGTAAAGCTTTGTGCCGTGCAGTCAGCAACGGTACACGAGTGGGCCTTCTGCTCTGAGAGCCCAAATTAATTACGGTCCGTTGAACAGTTCGCAAGCTGACACTTGTAGATGTCCCATCATTGAAATCCGCGGCAATATGAGGAAGTGTTGCATGTCTGTCTCGTTTAAGGATTCGCGTCTGACGTCTATTGTCCAGTTCTTTCAAAGTCTTTTTTTCCGGCCGCACCGATAGCGGAAATTTGATGTTTTACCGGATACCCGATATTCACGGTACACTCGTGAAATGGTCATACGCGAAAATCCTAATTTCCTCGCTACTTCGGACATGCTATGTCCCATCTCTCGTGCGCCGATTATAACGCCACGTTTAAAGTGACTTGAAACTTGATAACCTGCCATTGTAGCAGCAGGAACGGATCTAATACATTTGTCAGACATATGTTGTCTTATATAGGCCTTGCCGACAGCATCGGTTTACGATGTTTCGTTGCATAACCCCGTTATTTGCAAACGCACGCCTGTACCAGTTTTTCTGGCTCTTCATTGAATTATGTTGTATTATGTTATGTGGGAATGTGAAGAAAATACAATTGATGACAAGTGACATCAGCTTAGGTTAAAAAATAGGCTAAATGAGAGGTGGAAAATAACTTTTCAATTTCTAACTTCTGAGCAATAGCAACCATCGAAAAAATTCTATACAAAAGTTGTTCCTTATAATGAGGCGATGAATCGTTTGATTTTAAACATATTTCTATTTTCAATTCTAAGGCAGTTAAGAGGAAATGGATATTTTTATCCTCTGCCATTTCCATCTCCTTTGAACTGCATCCAAGCAAACATTGTATGGATTTTTTTGATTATCTATTTGTGTTTTATCACTTGCTAACGTAATTACCACGAGTTTCTCTGTGGGAGGGGATAAGTTGCTTTCCTGAAGAACTGCCAAGATAAACTGGCCACATTTATGGAGGTGAAGAACCATGATAAAAAGCTCTTGTTCAGGCCTTTTTTTAACAACGATATGTGATGCCTATTATTTTTGCAAATCTCATAATTTCTAAACACTAATAAAATTTCTGAAACTTCCAATTTATCTCTAAATCTAAGTTGAAATTTTCAACTTTCTTACCAAGAATATATCAAGATTTGGATGATGTGAAACTCTGGGCATGATTTCTTCAGAATCATAGTAAAACCATCACAGAATGATTTGAGAGGTTTATATTTAACTGGAGAAATTTCGTGTTAATTAATAGAAAACAAAAATCAAAATTAAATAACAATTCGACTCCAGTTACACATTCATATATAAGTTCTTACAAATTTTTTTAACACTTTGAACATTTTCATCCCACGATTTGTTCTGTAACTCTTTAAGCTACCAAACTTTAAATCTTCTTCAGAAAAGCAGTCGATAAAAACTGACGTCTCAAAAACGCCGAATGTTATTAACAAATATGATTAAAAAGCAACTTTATATTTCCACATCTAACTGAGAAACAGATAATGAAATTGTGAGTGTAAGTCGATATTTCATTCCGGATTTCATAACAATGTTACGTTCCCTTAAAATAGTTGTGTTTTTTGAATGTTTTGGTGCGTTTCAAAAGATGATTTACATGAAGTCACTTCCTTTAATAAATTTTCACCTGCCTTAAGCAAGAACTCCCGTTCTCTGCTTACTACAAGACTCTTTTGGAATGAGCACCAAGAAATCTATAACCCTTCCGTAGCCCCATCTTTAGACAAGAATGCTGAGAAAAAACTTCAATAGATGGTAAAAGTTCAAAGGTTCTATATTTTAATTCTTTTTATTAGCTGATGTGCCGCGTCATTTTTACGTTGAATTCGAATATAAACTTTGCATGATGAATAAGAAAGTGAAATTGACGCCGGCAGCTTGCAGTTATTAAGGTTTCCTGACTCCTTTAGGGACGTTCATGTTGACAATAACTATATGAAATATTTGCTTGGCAGAAGGAAGAGAAAAAAAATCAATTTAAAACTTTCAGAGTTTTTGGCAATGTTTCTTTTTCTTAACTTTCGATTTCATTGTATGAACAATGTATTTTCCCTTCTCTTTGTTTTAGTTGAAATTATCTAGACTGATTTGATTTTTTTATTCGTTGCACACAGACAGGAAATTTCATTTGGAAGCAACAATTTTTGCGGTAGCATCGCAACTTATGGAAAATTACATGCTTTTCATGTTGTACTGATGCGCTCGGCTTTGCGCAACCTTTATATGAGAAAATATTTTCAAATGAAACAAAATAAATTTCAAGAAATACCGTAAAGAATTATATAAAATTTTACTCATTATATAAGTGAAGGGGAAAATGTTATTTAAATCTTTAACAGTGCATACATTTTTGTTTAAAAATATTATTAATAAAATGAACATTTTTAAAAACAAGTTTTAATAGTTTAATAAAAGAAATAATAAAAATCTGGAAGTAAAAAGAGAAACAGTAAAAGCCTGAGCTGCTAATAAATATACTGAAGGTGAATTGAAATTTTGGTAACTTTTAAAATAATTTTTAATTTTTAATGAATGTTCAGAAATTTTCTTTCTTATGATATATAATGTAGTTTAATTTATTTATTGCATTGTTTTCAATCCATCCAGAGAAAATTTGCTTGACTGCGTTTTTCATTTTTTTGCGATTTTAATTTTCACCTCCAGAGTTTTGATAAAAAAATATTTTCTGTTATTTAATACACTAATAAAAGCGTATTTTTTTAAGAACAATTTCATTGCGATAATAATTATTTTCTAGTTTTTAGATTTTAATGTATTTCATGACTCTTATAACAAAAGTGTTTTTAAGCAAAATGTCATACTTGAGTGGAATCGTTCATATCAAATATCCCATATTGCGGAATACATCAAAGAATTTATTTCCTTTATTCACAGGCCTTTCAAAGCTAGGGATATTTTTCATAATTTTAAAGTTACTCAGTTTCTAACTATGTATGAAGACTTTAAACATTTCTTAAACGATTCAGTTTGTCACCTACTATAACCTGTGTGACGTACGCCCAATGAAACGACCGTTGGCGGACCCCCGCTGGTGGGAATGGTTTTTTAATTGCGTTCAAATACATCGAGTGTTTTCTGAAGAAAGATATTGGCGGCAAGATGACTGGACGGGGTTGAGGACGAACAGTAAAAGATTGCATGGAATTTCCGAGAATTCCAGACATTTTACCCAATTAAACTGAGGCAGGACGTAGAGATTATTATCAGAGACAGAGCTGAAAGATTGTTCTGTCGAAAACTGAAGTCCGAATCGGACGTTTCAGCGAAACTCGTTTTCTCTATCAGTGAATAATAAATGCGACGTTCAGTTGAGTAGTGTTTTTTGAAATACAAGATGAAAATTGAGTTACTGCTAAATATCCATATTTTTCACCACATTATACAGTAAAAAATCTATTTTTAAACGAAAATTAGACTAACATTAAAATCCATTATTTCAGTCAGTGAATCTAGAAATGAAATTTGAATAAAAAATATTCATATTTGGAAAAGTAGGGAATTTAAAAAATAGAATTTTTACTTAAAAAAAATAAATTTCAACTAACCGGACAGATAAAAATATTTTTCTCTTCAATATGCCTTTATAAATCGTATAAAGTCTAATTTTCGCGAAGGTTAAATTTCAATGGAGGGTAAGGTTCAAAGTTCCTTTACCAACTTTTTAAGATGGTAATGGTTCAATTAGGGTTTCTTCCCTGGGAAATCGTAAAATTTTCTTTTTTTTGTATTTCCGGGGATTATGCTTGGTTCCCGGGAAAAAAACTCTCTGTGAAAAGATGGTTTGTTTAAATACATACTAAACGCATGCTGGAATAGTTTGTTGGAAATGCTTGAAAGATGTTTAGAGATAAAATCAGCAATTTCGAAAGAATTAATTGTTACTAGAACAACAAGTTTTCACGAAATGAAAAACGTGACTTTGCTAACTGGCGAAAGTGTATTTGCTTTCATTTTTGGAGAGTTGAACAAACAAAACACAGAATTTACTAAGAATATGAAATGCTCTCCTGTCAAAAAAATTAGAGTGAAATGCAATATTAGTTTAGTTGGATTAATACAATATCTACATTTTGGGAGAAAGTATGATGCTGCTGCAGTTATTGTTGATCTTTCACGTTTACCAAATAAAAATTCTTTGATTTAGAAATCTAAAATAATTCTGACAAGGCTTTAACGTGAGGAAAGAAGAATCACTGTCCAACTCTTCGCACTCAGAAAAAGAAAGCAAGGAAACTTTGGAAGAGAGATCTTAAACTTTGTACGAAAAATTAGAGAAAACGATCCACTCAAAGACAAATGTCTTACGTTGTTCTACTAGCAAGAGATCTAGCTTGAGAAAATTGTGAAGCAAGAATTGCAGTTTTTTGACTCAACAGAAAATCGATCATCAAGTAATACAAAACTCGATGAGTCTTTGAAAAAAATTCCTCAAAAATCAGCAAAAGCGGAGAGGACATTTTCTGCTGC
Source organism: Araneus ventricosus (assembly GCA_013235015.1). NCBI lineage: Eukaryota > Metazoa > Arthropoda > Arachnida > Araneae > Araneidae > Araneus > Araneus ventricosus. The sequence continues at coordinate 12,916 of BGPR01024753.1, read as the reverse complement.
CGGGTTGTTCATAACAAAGCTAAGAACTAGGCTGCGTGAAAAAAACATTGATTGATTATGCTTTCTTAAATCATACTTTAAAAATGAATAATTAACAAATTTTTGTATTTTGTAGGTCAGTATATAGAGGAGTATAAATTTTGGCATTTATGAATATCCTTACATTTTGTAATTATTATCTATATCAATCAAAAATAACTAATTTTTACATTTTTTCAAATTTTGATGCATTCCCGAGAAACCCGGGAATGACTGATATGATCCCGGAAATTCCCTTGATGGAAAAAAGATCTTAAAATCTGAAGCCTATGTCCAATAGTACGAAAAGTTTCACAATAATACTTAAAGAAATGAAAAACGTTGCGAAGGCTATGTGTCTCCTTAATTGTTGCTGTTTAACACTGACATTAATAATACTAAACTTTGAACAATGTATCTTTATAAAGAATTTAACAATATTTTAAACACATACTACCTACAACAATAAAAAAATTATTGTTTCAACATTCATTTTTCAGAGAATCATTACATTTGGATATAAGCTTCTTAAACTGTGTTTGTGGAGTTTGGATCTTTGTATTAACCTAACTTGCAAGACGAATTTGATTTTTGCTATATATTAGCTGATTGAAAGGAAAAACGTTCAGAATATGGAAAGGACGCCAATTTTCCGATTAGGGGCTTCGGTATTCCCTATGCTATGGATGTGGATCAAGATGTTTGTTTTTCATGAGGCCTTATTTTGTATGACCTTGGTATCTTATGTTGGTATCTTTTATTGGCATTCAATTTTGATTTTGCTTTCATTTGCTGTTGATCTTCTGGCAAAAAATTCTAAGTTGGATAAGGAGTCTCAAACCATAGCAAATCGCACGAGAGACGAATCTGTTCAGACCGAAAACATCTTAGATTCTGATATCAAGTCTGAAGAAAGTGAAAAAGAGGTCTCTGAATTTGGAGAAAGTGATAACACACTGTCGACTGAAACTGATACGATTCAAGATGAATCTACTGAAAATGATACGATTCAAGACGAATCTACTGAAAATGATACGGTTCAAAACGAATCTACTGAAAGTGAAGGCTCAATCATGGAGCCTGTTTCTGACTCTGTCGCTCTGCCTTTCTCTTCCCTCTTGCCTGAACCTCTTCTTTCTGAAGCATTAGTTGCTGCCCGCCTTGGAATAAAGACAACTGTGAAGAAACTGAAATTCCTTGTGCCGACGGATCCCAATTTGTTTATTGACAATGAAAAGCCCATGAAAGATGACAAAGTGGGTCAATGGTATCTTCAATATATTAAAGATGAACACCAGAAGAAGCGGGAGGAAAAGCAATTGCCTTTTTTCCGAAGAAAATTGCGGAAAATAACGAAGCGCTTCAAGAAGAGAGAAAAAAATAATTAACAATCACATTTGTTGAATGAACATTTTTGTTGACAGAATATTTTTGTTGAATGAACATTTTCTGAGCTGTCAACTTTTTCCTTAACTATTAACTTTTTATGAACTATGAACTTTTTTATGAACTACGAGCTTTTTATGAACTATGAACATTTTTATGATCTATGAACTTTTCTATGAACTGTGAACTTTTTATCAACTATGAAATTTTTTTTGAATTTTGTGCAATGAATTTTGAATATTGTGCAATGAATTTTTGTTGAATGTTACTATGAATTATTTTTATTGTTGTAGAAGCACTTTTGAAGTAGCGAAAATTTTTTCAAGATGTGATTGTCAGACAGTCTTCAGATTAAATTATTGGGTGGGTGGGGATGGGAAACTTATAATGAATCTTCTTGCTGTTGATGACAGACTTAAAATTTCATATGTTTCTACCTTCCGTTGTGGTGGGCTGAGAACCACAAATGAAGGGACGTTAAGTTAGATATGTGCACACTGAAGATAAACTTCAATTTTGCTTCCAGCTGAAAGTAAAAAAAACTATTCTGACAATACCGCGACAAGAAATTCTACGTCTTGACATAAACGGCTGCTTGACTCTTGTAGTTGATGACGCACTTTAAAGTATAGATGTTTCTCCTTTCTGCTGTGATGGGCTGAGCATCACAAACGGGGGATTCTGAAGCACTGACCTGGACACTAAATGCTTCTTGGAATTCTGTAGTTTTCTGCCCGCTCTTGGACCGATGTTTCTGCCTGCTGTAGACTTCTGCCTGCTGTGCACTTCTGCCTGCTGTGTGATTTCTGCCTGTTGTATACTTCTGCCTGTTGTGGACTTCTGACTGTTGTGGACTTCTGCCTGCTGTTTACTTCTGTCTGCTGTGTGAGTTTTGCCTGTTTTGAACTTCTGTTTGTTGTGGACTTCTGCCTGGTGTGTGCCGGAGTCAAGTTTTTTCGCCAGTCTCTTCGCACACATATCTTTATATTTTTCTGCAATAGATTTAAATTTGATTTTTGTAAGAGGTTCGATGATCAATAAAATAGTTTGCTTTCTCACACCATTGTCGTTGATGTCATTTTTTAGAACTTATTCTGCATACTTTAACTGAATAACTATCGACTTAATTCCCACAACGTAACTGAAGGTTAGATTATCATGGAGCATTGTTTTTTTGCTATAAATGTTGTATAGTGGTGCATTTAATTTTCTTATATTCATAAATATAAAAGGTAAAGAAATGATTTGCACGGACATAATTGTACGGAAATGATTATTAACACGAAAAAGCTAATATTTTGTAAATAAAAGTGGTTTAAAATGGTATTTGTGCAATAATATACTCCAAAGTTATTGAGGGAAGAGGATAAAATTTACATTAATTTTAAAATAAAATTCTAATTTAAACTTTGAAAACCCTTTATTAGTGACCACTTACTTCCCAAGAAGCTACTCTGTGCGAAATTTGATAGCTATAGGTCCAACAGATGACCTGTAGGGTATTTTAAACAATTATTGTATCACACATGTTGCACATGCAACATGTGCAACTAAGCTCAGAACAGCTTAGAAATATTATTAAATTAAAATTCTCTAATTTGATGCTTAGGCGTTAAATTAACCGCTTAACTTAAAAGCCTGAGAATACTCGTTGCGTGGAATTATCGCATTTTTAGTCTTAAAACTAAAATTTAATCATTGATTAGCTTTTTAATTCTACGGAAAAATTAAGTTGAATCTTTAAACATCTGAAATATTATATGCCTTTTTAGATGAATGAAAGCGACATTTTGTGCGTTCAAAATGCAACTGCATCTAAAATGAAAATGACAAGAATAAATAAAGTAACTAAACAAAATAAAAGTTACTGAAGCAATTTAAAAGGAAAATCCCGGCATGGAGGCTTCATCAACGGTCATCCCCAGCAAGGAATCTAAAGTGGGATTTTTTCAGTGAGGGGCCCGACAAGTGTCCAAAATTTGATCCCTTGTGACCTGAAAATCCCAGATTGAAAGTATTTAAAAGATTCTTTCCAAGATACAAAAAATTGCCATTAACACAAAAAACATCAACCACACCAACACAATTTTACAGAAATATAGCAGAAGAGTGGATTAATATTTCAATCACTGTTCCAAGACATGGTCTTGCACAAATATTACCGTATCTGGCGGTTTCATTTGCCACCAATTAGCTATTCCTGTTAACAAGGTACTTCTTCATATGCTCGAGTTTAAAGAGAGTAATGTCAGAGCCAATTATTTCCTATCCATGTGCTCATTGCAGTGAAATCACAAAGAGTGGTGTTATGGTCATCTGCACTATTGCACCACTGTCTTTATTTTGCGTTAATTCTGAGAGTACTAATAATGAGTTACTTCTAATAATGAGTTCAGTAAAACCTGTGTACATCAATGCTATCTATAAATTTAAGCCTACCTATATCGATATTCTCTTTGTTACCGGCGCAACTTCTATTTACTCAATGTATTTTGAACCTGCCTACAGCGATAATTCCTTTTTAGACGCACTTGAATAACGATAATTTAACCTCTTTATAATGCTGGTACAGTACAATATCGAAATATGTTTTCTTGGAAAACAACGCCTTGAAGTAAAAAATATCAGATAACAGTGGAATCGGAGGGAGGGAGACAGAAAACGGAGCCTGTTTTAGCAATGGATCCGGAGGGGGACTAGGGATTGGAATGCACACTTATGTTTGTTGCGTCTAATTCCTGGTGGACACTAACCTGTTCACTGACCACTTGTTCCTTTAAATTCTCTTTTGATGTGTTCACCTTCAATCTAGTTTGTCACGGCGTAAAACATTGGCATTTGAAGAAAAGCTACAACTAGTTTTGGAAAACTATCAAGAAATAAAAGAAGTTGAAGCTGCTAAAAAATATGTTATTTTTCAGTCTATGATAGTTTTTTTTGTGAAAAAAATTTAAAAAAAGATTTTGAAGGTGCTGTTGAAAAAAAATTGGATAGTAAACGAAAACTATTTAAAGAGGCTGTAAATGACGATGCTGACAAAATTTTCAGCTAAAATTTTCCTTTCGAAGCTCTTAAAAGTGTATGAAAGATAAAATTTTATACCACTATATAAAATTGTATATTTTGCATGTTTATAAAATACAGTTTATTATCAGAGATTATTTGTAAGATGAATCAATGAGCGCAATAAAATGTGTGAGTGTATCAATTCGTACAAACGCAAATAAAATTTGAATGCGAAAATATTCAAACTGTCTATAACGATAACCTGTCGATCTTTACTAATAATAACGGAGAGTGTGTGTCATGTTAATACATACAAACGCAAATAAAATTTAAATGCGAAAATATTCAAACTGTCTATAACCATATCCTGCCTATCTCTAAAAATAATAAAAGAGGATGTGTGCCATATTAATACAAGCGCAAATAAAATTTGAATGCGCAAATCCTTAAACTGTCAATAACGATAACCTATCTATCTCTACTAATAATAAAGGAGAACGCGTGTCTGTGTGTGTGTCCTCTGTGTGTGTGTTGGCGCTGTAGAGGGCAGAGCACATTTCCTAGAGCTTCGAAATTTGGCACACACATACCATAGAGGGTAGAATTTGCACCTCGGAGCTCGTTCTTTTAAATTTAAATTAATTAAAAATTAAGCAAAATTTTAGCGTTTTACCTTATAAACTTCATAAAATATTACAGCTCAAAAATTATCATTAAAATTATTATTAACTGAAAGTTAAAAAATATCACCTTCTCAATGATATGAATTAAGTTGCTAAGTTGCAATTTAATGAAACTTAAAATGTTTTGATGAATAATTTACAACAATACTTTTCATTGTTGCAATGAGATTCAAACCGCTTAAATTATTTAAACAAATATTTATTTGTGAAGTTATATCTTGCATTGTTGAAAGCAAAGGGAGTAATATCGTAATGAATTTTCTTTCCTTTTCATATTTCACCTGTTTTTCTTGAAATTTAAAAAAAAAATTAATTAACATATTAAATAATCAGGAAATGAATCCATTAAGCTGAATGATTATGGTTGCTATGTTTTAATTCTTTTTAATAGCATATTTGCCGAGTAATTTTTATGTTGAAATCAAATATAAATTTTGCATGATGAATTGGAAAGTGAAATTGACGCCGGCAACTACCAATTACTACAAGGTAAGCTTCTTGACTCCTTCAGGGACGTTCAAGTTGACAAAAAACAAAACAAATGAAAAGCTACTAAAAAAGCACAGGTTAAATGTCTATCACAATTTGAAATTTATAATTATATTGTAAAGGGGGCCATGAATATCAAATTATGTATAGGGGATTCAATTGAAACCATATCCCGGCGAACAAAATGGTCTCTGACGGCCTCTAATAACAATGTATTTTCTAGGTCCCTACAAAATCTCTATAGACAGGTTTTACTGTTTATTTATATGAATATAATTGTAAAAATTGGTGCTTCAGTTGTGTTGGTCATCGTATTTTAACTGAGGATGAAGCGCCGGATTTTTCGAAATTAGTGGAAAGAAATGTAAGAGTGATTTTTATTATTACATCCAGAATAAATAAAATAATTTATTTCTAACTGCTAACATATTGTCATGCTGTGCAAACTGCATTACGCTCTTTGCACTGCGATACCATCGTGCTTTCACTGCATTATCCAGTAGTGAAGTGCAGCAGAACAAACATCTCATTGAATACCCACTCGAAAAGAGTCCGAGGAATGGTTATTTACTCTGAAAGAAAGGAAGAAAATCTATCATTTATCTGCTCGGAAGTAAAGAACTCTAACTTCCTATCACGTGCGAACTAACAACAAAGATGTTTGAAATGCAAATGGCACCTAATTTCGAAAAGAAGAGAGACAACCCCCTGCACCCCTCCCTCCTGTTGTTTTACAAATTTTCCTTAGTTCCAGAATCTTTCAGGAATAATAATTTGGAAAAGAGAAAAGCAAAAAGTTTCTTTTCCGATCAATTCGAATGAGTATTCGAAGTCGATGCGAACGAACTTGTGTCATTTTTATTTGAAGCAGTGTTTCAGATCTGACTGAAAATTCGTTTTGGAAGTAACACTGGGACTTCTGTATTAAAGAGATTAAAAGTTCAGATATTGTTATTAAGTTATAGTGCAAAGTAATTGTCTTACCACTAGGTAATGCGTTATGAATATTCAAATGTTTTCTGATATTGTAGGCGTGCATTGCATATAAATTATGAATTGAACTTTCTTCGCAAATGTACAGGATTCTACTTTTAATTTCAGGAGTGTTACATCTTTTTGATAATTTTGACTGGTAAAATAATGTTTTCACGTTTCTTTGCATTGCATTTATTAGCCACTTTGGGCGACCAGCTGGTTCGCCGGGAATATAATTTGAACTGAATCTCTTATGCATAAATTCATATTCATGGTTGGATTAACAAAGTAATTTTAAATTTAAAATTTTGATAGATATTTAACTTCTGTTCTTTTAATAGCCGTGCACCTATTCTGTTCGTTGTCTGCGTGAACGTCCATAATGGAGTCGAGATACATTCGTCGTCATACAATTAGCCATTATCTGTATCAACTACACTCTCTTATTCCTCTTGCAAAATATGCATTGATTTTAATTTTAAAATGACGTGGCAGATTTTATGTCCAGCGGCGTGTTAGTTGGATGGAATTATGCTGATTTAAACAAATCATTAAACATTAAGATTTTACCTCAGCTTTCAACAATGAAAAATAAATAATCAACAATTTTTATGCAATATTTATTTAAACAATGAGAACGGTTTGAATTGCGTTGCAAGAATGAAAAGTCTTGTTTTAAATTATGCCAAAAATATTTTTAAAAGGTTATTAAAATTATGGAAAAATTTACGGCAATGTATTTGCTATCGTTGAAAACATAATGTTTTGCGCTTTCAGATGATGTAGATATGATTTTTGTGGTGTAATATTTTCGAAAATTATGAAGGAAAAATGCGGAAATTTTGCTTAATTTTTAATTAATTAAAATTTCAAAAAAAAGAGATCCGATGTACACATTCCCATCCTCCAAAGTATGTGTGTGCCAAATTGCGTAGCTCTAAGTCGAGCGCTCTGCTCTGTAGAGCGCCAACACTCAGAAACACACACATATTAGTACGGATAAGTGTTTCATTCTTCATTATTAGTACAGATAAGTGTTTCCCGACATATTTAATTAGCTTTTAAAGCTTTAATTAGAGTTTCTTGTAAATGTTAAAGTAAAATATCAATCAATTATGCAAGCACAAATATTACCGCTTATTTTATATTTTTCTCCAAACTATTAAAGATATTATAGGATATAGTTAATTGAAATGAAGGAAAACGGCACATGAGTGCAAAATTTATAGCTTAGCCTATATTTTCAGAAAAAATTATGACTTGTAAAAGAAACAAAATGTAACAGAAACTGATGGCTGGATAATATGTTTAGCGGGATGTAGAGAACAATTCACGGAAATTTCAGAATATATTCATACATCCAATTATTGCGCACATCATAGAAAAGAATTACTGAAAGTTGTAAGCCATTATCAGCTTTTTTGAGAAGCGTGGTGTCGCAAATTCCGTTTTCGAATTCATCAATTTCTGGTCGGTCCCCTAAATGCCTTCGTGACCAAATCTTCAATGTAAATTGTGAATTGAAGTCTATTCTTTATATGGTGGAAGATCGAGGAAAATTCATTCAGCCTTTCGGGAGATATTCAAAAATTGCGCTAATTTTTATTTTAAATTATTACTTTAAATGCTGTCTTCCACCTCCAGATGGCGTTTGTGAACTCATGTTCCTATGTGATTTTGGATGCTTATCGTATGCCTGACCTTAAAGATTGGCCACGTTTTCTTGAAACACCCGGTTTAGATTATTTGTATAACTAAGTTAACTCAAATTAAAGCCTATAATGTAAGCCTCACTATCTTTAGTTTACGAATAAAAAGATAATTTTTTTACAAATATTTTCATCTGTAACCGGCAGATATTGTATTGATTTCAACTATAATAGTTTAAAAGGGAATTGAGTAAATATATTAATTTTTTTCAATTTAATATCTTTTTGTAATTTAAGCTATGCGGCAGAGACAATTTTTTTTTCATTGAGGAAACTTCTTTTGGAGTAGATTTCGGTAAATTGAATATATTAAATTTTGGAATGGTGAATTTTAGAAGATACTTCGAGGAGGTTTATCTGTTTTTTAATGTTTACATTAATACAGCTTCAATTTCTCCATATTAGAAGTATTCCTATTTTGAAAACATTATATTATGAATCCTTCGTGATAGGAATGTTCTTCCTGAAATTTTACGCTTCTGCAAATATACTGCATAATATGGAAAAATGCAATCAGTTCGATTGGATTCTGTTACAAAACCGAGAAATTTGGAGAGATCGATATATGTTGGCTGGTGCTGGGATTTGAAAATGGAAATATTGAAAAGTAACTGAAGAAAAAAAACCTGATTCTACCTAAAAACTGTGGGACCAGACCCAGTTTATAGTAAACTTTTTATAAGTAAACAGAAGGCAGATGTCATCTTCACGTTACGTTCACTTGCATAAGTAAATGGAAAAAATGGCGTCATCTTTCAACAATTTATAAGAGTAAAAATCTATATATAAGAAAAAATGGAAAAAAAAACATCGGTAAATTTTTTAATTAGTAATCCACAAAACTGTAATTTCATTTGTTATTTCACAGATTTTCTAGAAAAAAAAATCGATTTACTAAAGATGAAAAAAGATAACCTCACTATCATCAATACACGAATCCGACTTAGAAATAAATATTTCTTTTAAATATTGCATAAGCTTTAAATTTCCTTGTATCTCCACTACATGATTAGAGCACAGCGTGAAGCAGATTAAAATGGAGAGAAATTTATTTATTAATGGAGTAAAAGTTATTTATTATCTAGAAGATTTGTGTCCGTCAACGACGGGCTTTTTGCCTAAAAACCATATCGATGGACTGATTTTAATCATGATTTAGTTATTTTAACAATCTGAGAACTGATTTTTTAGTCATGAAAGAACGAAAGACAAACTCTCATGCAAATTGGCTTAACAAATACATGAAAAAAGTACACAAAAATTACCCTTTTTAATGATATCAATTAAGTTGCTTGACAGATTTTCATCTAATTTTAATAAAATTTAAAAAAAATATTTTCTGGCATAATTTATAACAATAATTTCCGTTGTTGAAGAGCAATTCAATCGATTTTCATTATTTAATTAAATAAATACTTAAATACGTGTTTCTCCTTCGTTGTTGAAAGCTGAGTTAATATTCTTATGCAATCTTCCGATTTGTTCGTTAAATAATGACGTAAAGAAAAGAGGCGGTGTTATTTTAAGCTCCGCCCAGCGTTACTTATAAAAATATTTTTTGGCATAATTTAAATAGGTAAATAGTAATAATAAGTAATAGTAGTTTAAGTAAATTTGATAGGAATTGAATCGGCGAGCACACTGAAGAGCCAGAAAAACTGGTACACCTGCCTAATATGGTGTAGGGCCCCCACGCACATACAGAAGTGCCGGAACACGATGTGGCACGGACTAGACTAATGTCTGTATGTATCTTGGACACAATTCACACCATTCATCCTTCAGGACAGTCCACAAATCCATAGGAGTGCGAGGTGGCGGAGATCCATTTTCAACTGCATGTAGCAAGACATCCGGATATCTTCAATAATGTTCATCTCTGGGGATTTAGGTTGCCAATGGAAGTGTCTAAAGTCAGAAGAGTATTCATGGAGCCATTTGGTAGCAACTCTCGAGGTGTGGGATGTCGCATTGTCCTGCTGGAATTGTCCCAATCCGTCGGAATTCACAATCGACATGAATGAGTGTAGGTGATCGGGCAGGATGCTTAAGAACCTGTCAGAGTCGTCTCTAGACGTATCAGGGGTCTCATATCACGCCAACTGCACACGTCCCATACCGTCACAGAGGCTCCACCAGATAGAACAGTCCCCTGTTGACAAACAGGGTCTATGGATTAATGATATCGTCTGCATACTCGTAGACGTGCATTCGTCTGATACAATTGGAAACGAGACTCGTCAGACCATTCAGCGTGTTTCCAGTCTTCAACGGTCCAATGGTAGTGTTGACGGGCCCAGGAGAGGAGTAAAGCTTTGTGCCGCGCAGTCAGCAACGGTATACGAGTGGGCCTTCGGCTCTGATAGCCCATATTAATTACGGTACGTTGAACAGTTAGCACTCTGACACTTGTTGATACACAAGCATTGAAATTCAATATGAGGAAGTGTTGCGCGTCTATCTCGTTTAAGGATTCGCGTCTGACGTCTATGGTCCAGTTCTCTCAAAGTCTTTTTTTCCGGCAGCACCGATAGCGGAAATTTGATGTTTTACCGGATACCCGATATTCACGGTACACTCGTGAAATTGTGATACGCGAAAATCCAAATTTCATCGCTACTTCGGAGATGCTATGTCCCATCTCTCGTGCGCCGACTATAACGCCACGTTCAAAGTGACTTGAATTTTGATGACCTGCCATTGTAGCAGCAGGAACGGATCTAATACATTTGTCAGACATCTGTTGTCTTATATAGGCGTTGCCGACCGCATCGGGTTACGATGTTTGGTTGCATAACCCCGTTATTTGCAAACGCACGCCTGTACCAGTTTTTCTGGCTCTTTAGTGTATTATCTTGTATTATGTTATGTGGGATTGTGAAGAAAATACAATTGATGACAAGTGACATCAGCTTAGGTTAAAAAACAGGCTAAATGAGAGGTGGAAAATAACTTTTAAGTTTCTAACTTCTGAGCATTAGCAACCATCGAAAATATTCAATACAAAAGTTGTTCGTTATAATGAGGCGATGAATCGTTTGATTTTAATTATATTTCTATTTTCAATTGTAAGGCAGTTAAGAGGAAATGGATATTTCTATACTCTGCCATTTCCATCTCCTTTGAACAGCATCTAAGCAAACATTGTATGGATTTTTTTTTGGTTATCTATTTGTGTTTTATCACATGCTAATGTAATTACCACGAGTTTGTCTATGGGAGGGGATAAGTTGCTTTCCTGAAGAACTGCTAAGGTAAACTGGCCACATTTATGGGGTGAAGAACCAGGAAAAAAGTTCTAGTCCAGGCGTTTTTTAATAACGATATGTCATGCCTATTATTTTTGCAAATCTCATAATTTCTAAACACTAATAAAATTTCTTCACTTCCAATTTATCGCTATATCTAAGTTGAAATTTTCAACTTTCTTACCAAGAATGCATCAAGATTTGGATGATGTGAAACTCCGGGTATGATTTCTTCAGAATCATAGTAAAACCATCACAGAATGATTTGAGAGGCTTATATTTAACTGGAGAAATTTCGTATTAATTAGTAGAAAACAAAAATCAAAATTCAATAACAATTCGAATCCAGTTACACATTCATATATAAGTTCTTACAAATTTTTTTAACATGTTGAACATTTTCATCGCACGTTTTGTTCTGTACCTATTTAAGCTACCAAACTTTAAATCTTCTTCAAAAAAGCTGTCGATAAAAACTGACGTCTGAAGAACGCCGAATGTTATTAACAAATATAAATAAAGAGCAACTTTATATTTCCACGCCTAACTGAGAAACAGATAATAAATTTGTGAGAGTAAGTCGATATTTCATACCGGATTTCATAACAATGTTCCGTTCCCTTAAAATAGTTTTGTTTTTTGAATGTTCTCGTGCTTTGTAAATGATAATTTACATGAAGTCAGTTTTTTTAATATATTCTCACCTGCCTTAAGCAAGAATCCTCGTTCTCTGTTTATTATAAGACTCTTTTGGGAAGAACCCCAAGAAATCTATATCTTTTCCATAGTTCCCATCTTTTGAGAAGAATGCTGAGAAAAAAACTTGAATAGATAGTAAAAGTTCAAAGGTTCTATATTTTAAATATTTTTATTAGCTGATGTGCCGCGTCATTTTTAAGTTGAAATCAAATATGAACTTAGCATGATGAATAAGAAATTGAAATTGACGCCGGCAGCTTACAGTTATTACAAGGAAGGTTTCTTGACTCCTTTAGGGATTTTCATGTTGACAATAACTATATCAAATATTTGCTTGGTAGAAGGAAAAGAAAGAAAATAAATTTTAAACTTTCACAGTTTTTGGCAATGTTTCTTTTTCTTAATTTTAAATTGCATTGCATGACCAAAGTATTTTTCCTTCTCTTTTTTTAGTTGAAATTATCTAGACTGTTTTCATTTTTTTATTCGTTGCACACAGACCAGAAATTTCATTTGGCAGCAACAATTTTTTCGGTAGCATGGCAATTTATGGAAAATTATTTGCATTTTATGTTGTATTGCTGCGTTCGGCTATGCGCAATCTTTATATGTGAAAATATTTTCAAATGAAACAAAATAAATTTCAAGAAATACCGTAAAGAATTATATAAAAATTGTCTCATTATATAAGTGAAGGGGAAAA